>SJJU01013715.1:0-23132 GCA_012932125.1 Conopomorpha cramerella
AAAGCGCGAACGGTATTAGGCATTATGCTACTCCGTAGCACACTCTCTGAAATTATCTAACAATTTTAAAAGTTTGAAACTATTGATATTTTGAGTAGTGTACTGTTGTGTGTGTTGTTGTACTGTTTTATAACTTTAACTTTTGGAATAGAAGCGATGCATATCCGCCACAGTAACATACAGGACGATGATATCGAAGTTATTCGGAGAGCCGCAAAAGTCAGCCAATAAATAACATGTGCAACTACATTTCATTTTCCAAATAGGAAGTCTAATATCTCTCGTCTAGTCTCTTCATACTAAAACACAATCGGATGATCGAGTTTGTATGGGGAGGTAAGCCAAACCTGTCCAGCAAAATGTTTTTAGACCAGGAGGGTATTTCCGACTCACCCTGTATACATAACGTCGCCTTAATTCTAATAAAGCATAAGTCATTTCGAGCAATTTTTGTTTTATTTGTCATTTCGATAGAGTAGACAAAACTACATTCATCTCTTTCTTGCTTTCACAAACTTTGTTAGTAAGAAAGAGAGCAAATTCGGTTGAAGTAATAGACAATAACTCACGTCAATATTTTTTAACGGTCCTCAGTGCCTCTTATTAGAATTTAAAAATATTGACGTGAGTTATTGTCTATTACTTCAACCGAATTTGCTAACTTTCTTACTAACAAAGTTTGTGAACGCAAGAAAGAGATGAATGTAGTTTTGTCTACTCTATCGAAATGACAAATAAAACAAAAATTGCTCGAAATGACTTATGCTTCATTAGAATTAAGGCGACATAAGGTACAATATTCGCTCTTCGAATAACTCTAAATAAAAAAAATCTATTTCGTTTTCGGATTTTCTAAATTATGTTTAATAATGTTTGTAATTATTCATAGTTTTAAGTAATGGCAACCAGTACTCTTTTTTTTTTGTTCTCTGTGTTAACCAAAATACAATGCCCTGACAGGGTCCATATTGTAATGTGATAGATTATTTTAATAGTGTAAGTTTATGTTACATGAAGCAAATAAATAATCTAAAATGGGACCAAACGGAAGGCATCAGCTCTTTGAAAGATTCGAGGACGGCTCGATGCCCGGCGTTTGCGTGCCGCTCAACGATAGCGAAAAAAAAAATTGTTCCAATAGCCGGCGCTCTTGCTGCTTAACCAGCGGAGTACAAGATTTAACACATTGGCGGACAGTAAAATAGACACAATAGATTTTTTATTCTTATGACACCTATAGGCGTTCACTGTCCGGGAAAGAGTTAAGCATAATTCTGTGTCAACCTTTATCGTTAAACCTGTTACTAAATCAATCATCATCATCAGCCCATACTTGTCCGCTGCTGGACATAGGCCTCTCCAATTGCACGCCACTGTGATCTGTTTTCGGCTTCTCGCATCCAGCTTCTGCCAGCTATCTTGCGTATATCATCAGTTCACCTTGCCTGAGGGCGTCCTACACTCCGTTTGCCGAGACGCGGTCTCCACTCGAGAACTCGTTTCCCCAACGGTCATCGGTTCTACGGCTAATATGGCCGGCCCACTGCCACCTCAGCTTGCTAAAACGATGAGCTATGTCGATGACTTTGGTTCTCTGTCGGATCACTTCATTTCTGATTCGATCCTTCAGAGAAACGCCGAGCATAGCCCTTTTCATAGTACTAAATCAATACATAGTGTAAAATAAACTCGCTTTCTGCTGCGTGTCCTTATGTACGCTTAGCTCTTTCAAACTGTGCATCGAATTTTGATGCGGTTTGTGTAATAGGTAGTGTGATTCGTGAGGAAGGTTTCTATGTATAATACATGCTTAATACAGCAGATAAATACTAATAAATCGTGCGAAGCCGGGGCGGGTCGCTAGTAGTAAATATATATACTACATAAATACCCATCTTGTGTATTACTTACTGAGTTGTTAGTAAATTTCTCATAAGTACCTTGCGCAACGTTGGGATCATAATATTCTGACTATTTTGCATCTAGTTTGCGACGTAACGAACCAACAAAGCCTTCTCTTATTATTATCTATACATAAACTAGAATGTACAAACATGTTATAACCTGTAATATGCCGTGTTGTTAAAGCTGTAGAGTTCAAAATTGATAAAACTGTGTACGCTACGTTGCCTTTCTATGGTGCTAAGCGAAATCCAGAGAATAAGCTGGATTTCACTAATATAACGGCTTATACTTGGTAATACTTTACTGGGTAATGTATTCCACATTTTACGTCCTGGCTTGGGATGTACATACGTAATAACTTAGTTTAAAGTAAAGAGTTCCTTTCCTTTTATACATAATTTATAGTATTTGGGGATTTCGTGATTCCATAATTTCTGGTTTACTTTTACTGTCTTTTTCCTATCATTCTTAGTTTCTCAATTCGTGTTTAGAACAGACAATACAAACTTATTGATCAAGTGACCTACCTTGGCAAGTAATTCGTTTCGCATCCCAAAGAGTTCATGGCCATGAGACGGTTTTTCTACGGAGCTAAGTCCCGTGGTCAGTCTTGCGTCAGTTGGTCAGCTTCATAGTGTGCCATGCCATACAAAAATGACGACCGGACCCGGTTTGACGCCGGACTTCAAACCGTCTCGTGGGTATGAGCCTTTATATCTCTTCTTCAGTTGTATTTCGAAGAATTAGAATTAGTATCGTTATTTTTAAATACAGGACGCGAATATTCTATATATACCTTACTTTACTGTTAGCTATAAACCATATATTCAAAATCAACAGTAAGGCCATTATTAGACAGTAGAAATACTGCTGTACCCCAGCGATTTATCCCGTTTCTCTAGGGAATTCGGAATAAGGATTAGGCTATATTTTGCCTATATGTTATTCCAATACATAAGCTACCTTATCGTAAAGCTTAGTAGCTTTTTTGCGTGAAAAAGTAACAAATATTCAACCAATCTTTCGCGTCTATGATATTAGTGGATGGTAAAAACTAAAAAGTGTCTTTTTACCCTGAAAATTGTAACGGTACTAAGTTTCTAACGAAGACGTCGTAAATCTTCGTTAAGTGTATGGTTAAGATAGCCAAGGTTTAACTAGTTCACAACTGTGTAAGCAACATTTAGGTACTATTTCTTGTCGCACGCTGCAGTGCAATGTTAACTTTTGTATAAGTTTTGATTCAATCCAAACTGCTGAGGTTTTGAACTACGTCAGTGGTGAGAACTTGGTCAGGTTCAGTTGTTTTTTTTATTAAATAAAACCTGAACTTTAAAATAGTCCAATGTCGAGCAAGGAATGATAATGTTGAAAATGTTTGTCTCCACGGAGTTTCTCTGGCAAAGAGGTTTTTTTTAACACAATGAATAACGCTTGACCACTGTCCTGCCTGATGTTAAGCAGCGATGTGGTCTACGATGGAGCACAATTGTTCATAAGGTACCTATTTACCCGCGACTTGAAGACCTTCAGACTGTACTGCGCAGGAAACACAGACTCCGGCAAGTCATTCCACATCCAGTTACTTCACACTATGAAAGTAGACGCATACTGTTTGCTTCGCGTAAGTGGTAAATCAACCTGGTATGGATGACGTTTTGCCGCTCTTCTGGTTGTCCTATTGTAAAAACAATATTTTTTCTTTTTTCTAAGTACGACATAAAGGTAAATGTGATAGTAGACACCGAAAATAAATACTAAAAAAAATCTATTCATGTATAACTAACTGATAAAGATCGATCAGTTAGTTTTATGATAGATGACTGGAATGTCGACAGATAAACCAATTGGTTTTAGTCGATAAATTCATACATTTGTACTATTATTAAATACCAGCTGGTAGACTCTTCTTGGCGGACAGTACAGATCCAAGTGTTCGGTCAGGTAACTATTATGAGAAATGTTCCGGCAATTTATTACTTACTATGTTTATTCGACTTCAAACAACAGAAGGAGGTTCTCAATGTTTGTTACTTCAAAACTTTTCACTGAGTGAACCGATTTGCACACGATACATGATTTGAAAGTTGGTCCTTCCCATTTGGTCCCATTTAAATGTGGTTCTATTCCGACAATGAGATCTACGAGGAAACCACTAGTCTGTAACATTTTTTTATGTAAAAGTATATAACGTCACTTATGTATTATTATGTCTCACAAAAATAACATAATTCTTCCCATTTTCCAAATGTCCCAATTTTTTTACCTGAATTTCAACGCACAGTGGGATTTTCATTGTGTTATTTTTGTAAGCGTTTGAATTATTCAGGTAGTTTTTGCATATTTCAGTAGCCGAGAATCTGAATAGCAGTTGAACATTAAGCGAGCTAGAAATACGGATAGAGGAGATAATCTAAAGCTAGAAAAGTCAGACATTGTTACAGTGGAAATTTTAGCTAACTCTCTACGTGTAGTCAAACTAACATAATTTACTGACAGCGGAATTCTTTTAAGAATAATAAGGAGCTTTTTATGATAATATTCTGCGCGAGTAAAATTTGTAAAAAATATTATTATCACTTATCACATACACATACATATCACATATAGGCATAAAATTAAAAATTACCAGATGAATCGGTAGGTGCTTAATGGATTGAAATGCTAGTAAGGAAGTCGTATTTCATAAGTCCATCTTTTGTTCAAATTTTTTTTGGAACCTTTGGATGCAATATGATGTCGCCGGTTGGCCGGTTGGCGGTTGGTCGCTGGGTTGTTCGCCTTACAGTTGGGGTTTAGAGAGACAAATAAACTTGAATAAATTATAATATAATTCTGAAATTAGTTATATTGAATACAAGAAAACAGTACTTTATTTAATTTATAGTCTTTGAAAAACATGAAATTAAATGTAATGATTAATTTTACGCTTCAGACTGCAGCATATAATGGGGTTTAAGAACAAGACTCTTTAGTTTTAGAATCATTCTAATAAAAAAGAAAATAACAAAGGGCATAAATCGTTTGAACGCATACTTTCATTTGAATGCTTCTGAACAATTACTTCAAAGTGCATTCGGAACTTAAGCCCCGCGTATGAAAGGCAACCTAACAACAGACTAGGTAAGGTCGAATTTCCATCAACCCTCTTTTACTGTGGAAGTAATTAACAAATTCATTACTTGGTAAAGCTTTCAGCAGATGTTTTCGCAGCTTCCGAAACGGTATACGTTCAATTAAATTTTAAACATAAACTCTTGAACGAAAACACTTTATATTTCCGTACACAATAATACCTTTTGTTAGAAAAACGAAAATGTTTATTATAGAAAATAATTCAGCAGATAGCATAACGTGGCCGTTTAATATTTAAGCACAGTTACACAAAATATAAGCACAGTTACATAAATATTCATCCATAAACCGAGTGGGGTTAGAATAAGAAGACGATCATTCGTTTCGTGGCGATTTATTCGTTTTAATGACGCAAGGCAAATCGCGGCGCAGCACCGCAACCTGCGATTGGTGGACGTTTCCGAAAACAAATAAATTTACTCGAAACGTTTTCTTATTGTTCTAACCCCACTGGTTTGTTACTCATGGAGTTAATAATAAAGTAGTATACACGGACAATTCTCAAATGGTTTTTGCTCTTATATAAATGGATCTCAGTAGCGAATGAGATTCTGATTTTGATCGCGGATACAAAAAATAACTGTCAAAAACTGCAAGATTTATTTATTTTAACAAGCTGATACGGGAAACATCGTTTTGTCAATTTATGTTATTAGCAGTGATTCCCTGCTTTTATGTGTATATGTATATATAAACCTTTTTCTAAAATCACTCCTCTTGAAGAAAACCGCATGAAAATCCGTTATGTAGTTTAAAAGATCTGAGCATATATAGAGACAAACAGCGGGAAGCGATTTTGTTTTATACTATGCATTGATTAACAATAGCTTCTCAACCTGTACAGCCACCCCTAATGCGGTTATATTTTAAAACAAATACAATAATATCTAAACAAATGACATAACAATATAATATACAAACTCGCATTAAAAACATAGACAGTGAACTAACATGCCTTAGGAGACAAAGGCTCCACATAACTCTACGGAAATTCCACTCTCTGTAAACTTCTGGTTTTGTTCAGGAAATAGTAATGCTCTCGCGGTTTGAGTGTCGACGTCGCCCCTCGACTGCCGACTCATTACATAAACGAGACTTTTGGGATTCATTATATTTATTAACAAGTCCACCGCGATGAATCGTGCCAAGTAAGAACAGAAGAAAGTCATCTAATTCTTCATGAGAATCTTTTACAGAATTTAGGAGCGACTTTAAAGAAAGGAAGTCTTCATATATATTTTTTAATGTATGAAAAACGACCAGTTCTCGGACGTAAGAAGAATAATACCTACCAGATTTAGTTCGTTTAATACGTCATGGTTCATAAGGAAACTAATGGATATTCAAGGTGCAAAAGATTTTTGCAGAAAGATTTTTGTGAAGATTTTCACTGATTCGCGCAAAAACTACTGAACTGACTTTAATTAAACTGTACAATAATATAGCATAGGATATATTTTATTCCGAATTTCCAAATGGAAAGGGAAGAACCAGTTTCTTTTTTTAATTATTTGGTTTTAGGTTGTATTTCAATAAACTCAAAATAAATTATGATCTATATTCCCTGTGACTGGTAAAGGGTTCAAATAAAATAACGTGCAGTACCTATTACACTATAAAAGTTTATCGGATGTATCGCCGATGCAAATCTCTTTGTCAGCCAAGGCAGAGCTCTATTCGATGCGCAGCGGAATCGACCCGGAAACATAGATCTTTACGGTGTTTCACACATTAAATTTTACGTTCACGATAAACATTCAGATCAAAACGCTTGGCCGGCGATTGGCTCCGTGCGACTATAGTAAATTGACCTTTGTAGGCTACGAAAAAAGGTACACGATAGGTTTAATTGGAAATTGTGTAGTTCAACTTGTCAAATACAATTACGGTCTGGAAGTAACGTACTATGCGTTTCGATGTGGCCTTTCATCGTTTGTGGTTCGTTTTCGTGTTCACGTTTGTTTATATCAATTAGAATAGGAACTCAAATTATTTTCAAAAATTGCACAGTTATTATTGTGAAAACTCCAACAAGGTATTTCGACGCTCTGGTTCAGACGGCGAGGATGCATTGGAGGAAAAAGGGATAAGACTGATCGTTGTGGCGCACCTTAGGGGGCTGTGGGGAGGCCTATGTCCAGCAGTGGATGAGTGGAACCGGCGGTGGCGGCTTGCAGTTGAGATGCTCTAATCTACCACGTGCTTGGAACAGCTAGATGTCTCCAAAACTGATTTGCACCCAGTTAGTATTTATTACAAACTAGTGGACGCCCCGCGATTTCATTCGCGTAGTTTCAGTGTTTCATACAAACTATAGCACCCTCTATACTGCACTAAGTCCCACAGGAACGGGATAAAATGTACCCTATGTCCGTCTCCTCGTTCTAAGCTAACTCCCCACCGATTTTCAGACAAATCGGTTCAGCCGTTTTTGAGTTATAAATGGAGTAGCTAACACTACTTTCTTTTATATATTATATACCTCTAGATTTAATTTGTTTGTGTATTCTAATAACAACAGATTCAGTGAGAAGGACGCTTTTCCAAAATTTTGTACACGTTCATTTAAATTAAGAAAACGAACAGAGTGTGAAAGTAAATGTTTAAAATTACAAATTTATAGCATAAGATGACGCAAGTTTAACTCGTGCTCATAAATATTGAGATAATCATAAGCACCTACAAATTAAGTAAAGCAACTAATCTGATGCGAAACCTCCCTCATTAACATAAATCAAACGGTAGGCGCATTAAGCTTAGTATGGTAATATCGTATTATTTGGTAGGTACAGTTCATTAAATATCTGGTCTACCACCTTAAGATTGAAACTCATATGAAAATCAGTAGACGTTATTTAATTTCTATAACAAATCTGTTTGTATTTTGTAAAATCTAAGGATTAAAATTGCATGTTTATACTATACATCAAAGTGTAAAATTAATTGAAATCTAAATATTTAATTAAGGTTGCTCGACGTTTCTTTTTTTCAAATTATTTAATCATAGAATTTTTGTTTTCTTGACCAACTAAAATTGCGATTGAAGTCAATTCCACTTTTACACAATTAAGATTTCTATGATAAAATAATTTAAAAAAGAAGAAGCGACGTTGCATTAAACATATTTACAAAAATTACCTGAAATACTCTGCCTTATTACCGCTTTCCTCATTCAATATTGATGACACCATTAAATTTAGTATTTCTTACCTTACGGTTTTCCTCCATGATGATGCGTGACTACATTCATAGAATATTAATACAAAGCAATATCGAAATGTCGTACTTACAAAAATTTCTTGCCTGAAAATATGGAAATTTTGTTAATTTCGTGCTTTGTGCACGAGTAAAGAGCTTTCGTGTGCATTTCAGGAATAATTATTTATGCAAAGCAAATTTCATCCGTGCGTAATTAGAACTAGAAAATGAACCCACAAGCGTTCTTCCTTTAATTATTAGGTGAAACGATACAAAGAAATTAGCGTTGCGATGATTGTAGAAAATAACAGATATAAGATTAACAAATGATTTACTGTCCTAAGCAAGACGGTATTAAGTAATAACAAGTATGGTCATAATAACATGTTGGTAAGATGTAGTAATACAATTAAGTATAAAGGTCACTTTGAAATCTCTCTAAATTTTCATTTAAAACGAATAAATAATATAAAGTATTAAATTATTAAGATATCCTTTATAATAAAGATATTTGGGGAAAAACTTCTCACGTTTAGACAGAGATCTTTTGAAACTTTTTGAATCGTACATCAGATTCAAATAACAAGGGATCCTAATTTTTTACTTCATTCGGCCTTCAAACATCGCGAAAACTTTCTGAATATTACGCCGCAAAACGATTCACGCAAATTTTTAATGAGATCCGCCAAGTCTAGGCCCTACAGGGGAGAGTTTCGCTTACAAATCCAAAATACCGTCTCGAGTTTCAGCATTCGTAAAGTATTTATATTTACGCCAACCAAAAACAGCGAGAGCGCAATTTCCGTAGACCAGTGGAGCGGATTTCTATTTTCACAAGTTTCGCACAGCAGCTACCGCCATTTACGTTGTCAGCTGGTAACGCCATCTAGCGGACCACTCCCACACTAGCGACGAAAAGGAAAAAAGAGTCCTCCAACATTCAAGCAAGACGAACGAGGTGCATACTGCCTAGGCAAGTGATATTCGCCTAGATTGCAATAGCCTCCCGTGAACGAATGACTTTGGTTATTTCCATTCATTCGCCACCAGCGTTACATGATCTTCGAATCGATACTGTTATCTTTAAAATTGAGGATAGTTGGTTCGTGTTGAGTGCATACAATGACGGGTCCGTTGAAACAGAGTTGGGAATGTCACAGAACGGATACAAGATTTATTAACTGCTCCGCGAGACTGGTATGATTCTGCTGAGTTAGGGGATAGCGGGTGAATGTGGATTGCGCATCTGGCCCTTAGGGGGAACGAGGAGTAAATAGTTCATTCTGGTTTTGTGCTCAATTTATTTTGGGGAATAGTTGTGGTTGGTCGTTGCATCTCTATAAGTCTTGTTAAGGTTAAGATATGTGATGTTTTTATATTAAGTATCTTATTATGTTTTAATAATTTTAATCAATGCTTGATACTTCTCTAATGATATTGCGACAATTAGCGGAATGAGCTTAGTGGTTGTGTCACTTGGTTTGCAATCATAAGATTCAGTATTCGAGCTTGACTGAAATTGTGTACCAAGTTTACACGGGCGCACATCCAAAAGGTTGAAGGTTGTTATGATTGGTTGAAAATGTTTGTTAAAATATAGCTACCTAAAGAATGTACGATGTTTGCACGCCGTTCACCTTTGGTCATAACAAAAAGGTGGAAGGTTATGATAAACCTAACACTCTCTCAGATACTTCATGACTGTCTACGGGATAGCAACAAATTATTGTCTTAAATAATAGTGCCCGTGAAAGTTTTAAAACTTGTGTTTTGTTCATTTTAGCTGATAGTAAATTAAAGAAAATATAATTTTCTGACTTAATGTAACCTGCACGAGGAAGTGACAACAATAAAATTTCTATTTTTTATTTAAATATCCACAAATTTACTGAGTTATAATGAGTACAACAATTTCTATTAGTTAAAACATAAAGTTAGAATGAAAGTTTCCCACTTGCTCATAAACAGGGGAATAAGTGCTAAGTTTCACGCAACAGTGTGAATGAGGTTTTAATATGGAAATACTGTATAAATCTTGACGATGAAAACCCACGGCATGCCAGCGGGAAATGTGTAGATAAGCTTCCAGTGGAAAGCTGAAACTTTATAATAGTTCAGAAAGCTGGAATTCCTCTTGAATTATTTCACTAGCTACTTGTTTCGTATTGCGTCTTAGGAACATGCTACAACTATTTTACTGTGATAGTTGAGCAAACCGTCGACGAGAAGAGAATTGCCTTTTAATATCTTCGTGGACAGAAATTAAGAACAGAACAGTGTCTTCAACAATGTTTTGTTCCCAAAAGGATTGTCCCCAAACTATTCTATTCGAGATTATTTACTCGAGTTTATATACAAGAATGCCTGTATTAAATCCACCACGATAATAATATGACACTACTTTCATTTTTTTGCTAATGTACCTACCCATATTTCTTTTTAGGCGTGTTGTGCTAGTGGGCCAGGTGGTAATTTCTGGATAAAAAATAGCCTATGTTACCCGGGATTTTCGGGTTTCATTTGATGCAAACAAAAATATTTTTTTTCCTCTTTATAAAATGAGTGTTAAACATACGTGTAGTTAAATAAATGTATTTGTTACTTCATAATATCGCGAAAACGCAATACTAACGCAGGAAGAAATATGGCAGTAATAATTGCGGTACTTAACTCGAGCGTCCAATAATTTTGTGAATGAGAGCTTTTGTGTCGGTCTTCCATGCACATCGCTCAAAGGATTACATCCCGCCGGACAAAATGGCACGTGATGTATGACCAGTGTATGAGTGGGCGTAATAAATACACATTTACTTTGATTTATGATAGTGTGCGCGCGTTGTTTTGTGGTTGTGTTTAGGCATGGTTCTGTGACCTATAGTGCAGTTCACGTTGCAATGAATACGCGTACTTTTGTTGAGTTCGTCGGGGGCATATAGCTGTCTCTGTCATCTGGCGTCGGTGAAAGCAGGAGAGCTAGATGTTTTGATGAAGGTTCGGGATACCTGAACATGAGAATTAGGACACTGATGTAAACTCTTGCGTCAGAGGGCTGGCGGTGGGGTTTCTGGGAGTGTGTTACAGCAGAATGGCTTTTCCAGGTTTAACGTTATGCGAATAGTAGTTGTTAAGAGACATATACGTGGTAAATGAAACCAACACCGTAATTGTGAAATGAAAATGAGCATTTTTGTTAATAATTGTTATACCTCTAGATTTGTACTAAGCAGAAATTGCTTGAAGTACGGTACTTACAATCATTGTCTTAGCGAGGACGATTATTTTGTTTGTGATATTATTTCTAAAAATAAGTGTATTTATTCTATTCTTACTTTCGACCTAAAAAAGAAGTATTTCTCAATCAAGCGTATATCTGCTTTTTTCTTTCTTTTTGATGTTTGTTCGCGGAGAACTCAGTCGTTTATGTCCCGATTTTTTTTTTGTTGGAAAGAAGATATTTCGAAGGTTGTCCGTAAGGAAATCAGGGTATGATGATGGTGAACCTGATAAATTGAGAGGGCCTTTAAAATTGTATGGGTAGGCGGCTAGTACCAGTACTTCATCCAGAAGAAGTCGTTCTTCATTTTTAATTAAGCGCACCAAACATTGCCTTATCATTAGATACTAACATAGAATAAGATGTATGTATTTGCTAACAGTCTATGGATTTCTTTATCTGAAATAAATTAAATTAAATTACATAGTATAAAATAAAGTCGCCTCTCACTGTCTGTCATTATGTATGCTTATATCTTTAAAACTACTCAGTGGATTGATATGCGGTCGTAGGTAGAGTGCTTCTTGAGGTAGGTTTTTATGTATAATACATGCATATAATTGCAGAGGAACAATGGTAAAAATGTATATTGCCATAACAACATTTGTTGGGTCTGCTAGTTTTTCTATAAAATTATACTTGTTTCTACATAATATTAGGACGGTACCTATGAAATATTTCTATCAACTAACAAACAAATCTAATATAATACATGTAAGTGTGATTATTGACAAAGTCCAATGTGAAAGCTCGGAGCTCACGGAACTATCAAAGCTCTCGATTTAGCATTCTAATCGCCTTTGCAAGTGGATTTATACAACTTTTCCCATTGTTACCGCTGCCGAGAGATTCACATAAACCACTTTAACTTGATATATGGAACTGAACCATTCATATGAAGTATCTATGCGATATTAGTCGCAATTCGTTACCATTCACAATATGAAAGCGTAAAGATAGCGGTAGACAAAGAGCAGGGCCAATTTTCGTATGAGCTGTCTTTACTTAGAAATACAACCTAGTTGGAGACCAAAGTATTGTGGAAATTGTTCTGTACGATTTGTCAAAAGCGGTTGTATCGAGTTTCCGTTTCGAATTGAGTTATTCGACGTTTCCTGAAGTTGATGTTGTAATAATACACAACGATCGTGCGGATAGTCTAGTTCTGTGATGGATAAGGATCCATATGTGACCTAAATGAGATTTTTATAGTAAGCAGACAAGTATTGCTCTTTTCGTCGTATGTTTGATCACTACCTACATAGAATAAAACAAAGTCGCCTGCCGCAGTTTGTTCCTATGTATGCTAAGATCTATAAAACTATGTAACGGATTTTGATGCGGTTTTATTTTTTATATAGAGTGATTTATATTGTACAATACATGCGTATAATAGCAGGGAAATATTGTGTATCCATGGCTTCCGGCCAAAAAGGTCCAAGCGACATTTAAGTAATTTTACAGGAGAGTGGTTTAAAGTTTAAATAAAGCCATGTTTTGGGAGAAAAACACATAATCTCTACCGCGTAAGCGACATCAAACTACGTCATACAGTTATGAAGAGTAGACCAATCGACGTAGAAAAAAAAGGCGATTCGAACTGCACACTCAACTCATTTTGGACAAAAATGTCGCTTAGGCGTTTTTGGCTGGAAACCATCGATATGTATATTGGAAAACAACGTGTCGGGTCAACTAGTTAATGAATATATCATTATTATTACTAGTATACTTCTTATTACTTATATTAGCGTATATTATAGATGTGAAAAATTACAATGGCAATATTTCAAAAGGAGTCTTTATCGCACAGAGAGATCTCTTCCAGGTAACCTAATTTAACAATTACGGCGAGTAATAGATTGGCAAAAAGCGAGTAATTAGTTATACATATAACATTGGGAAATAAAAGGCGTAGGTTAATTTATTTCTTGTTTATGATGGTTAATATTTATCATATTTTACATTCATAATTATGTGTACAAAAGTGTCTAGGGTTCAAGTACATTTTAGAAGGTTACAATCAAGAATATATTTTACAAAAACTGAATTCATTCATAATTTATTCAAAATGTGGTGATAAGTCATTGATACAGGCATGGGGAATTAGGTAGGAGACTAATCCAGAAGATTAGATTTGATTTAAATAAATTAGATTTTTTTAGAGCCAAAAATGTTCTTGATCCCTAGACACTTTTGATGTGTGTATACATATATAGATATGTACATGTGAATACATACTTCACACGCCCGTTACCAATAGGGGTAGGGAAAGATCACGGACCACCACTTTACATACATCACGAGATAATAGCCACACAGCTGAGTAATAGTCAGTGTCCAAGTACCAGCTGTTCTGCGCAAATCTCGAAGCTTTATCTTAAATAATGGATATTACGAAGCAACACTGGTTTCTACTTCACAAAGCGAATAATATTGTGATTACCTTGGCTAGAGTGGAGTTTCATTGTGCTTTTGTTTCTAACAGGAAACGTAATTAATTGTATAAATTAAAAATATATATATATATATATATTACCCTGATAGAAAGATAGATTTCGTAGCGGTGGAAAACTCCGCTTTTTAATACTAAAATGTTCGTTCTAAAACTACCTGCTCTGAATATGCGTCTTATTTTTTATGGAGATGAAAAACTTTTCTTTCATTTCCCCGAATTCCGGCATAGTAAAAGTTGTTCATATTGACGAGTCCAACAACGTTTCTAAGACCATTGCTCGGGGTCCTTTCACACGCAGTATTCAGGTTTATGTATTTTCGTTAATTATTAAAGTAAAGTGGTTCATTAAGCATCAGTCAGTCATCAGCATCACCACCTTCGAAATTGTTTCTTACCAACAAAAAAAAACATAAAAAACGGTCCATAAACGACGGGACAACTCCACGAACAAACATAAAAAGGATATATTATACGGTGTAATTGAGAAAGGCGTTTTTTAAGTCGCTTAATGAACCTGAATGTCTAATGACATTCATACGAATTTGAACCTTGAGGTGGTAGACCAGTTTTTTGGCCGACTGTACATTCCTACACTAATCTCACTATAAATTTGTTGTATAAGTTCACCGCGGCACTGTTTATTCATAAATACGTATCCAAATTAGTACAGTGAGTCGATACTAGTTAAAACAAATAGCAGTGCTTAGCTTCAATCCCATATATTTTCAAATGACTCACCGCCGCCGTCCAGTTTACTTAAGCAATGTTGAGCCAATCGCACGAACAAAATGTAGTAAAATCTCGGTCTTTGGAACACAATCTGTATAAAGTGGAATTACGACGTATTTGCATTTCATTCTTTGTTGAAAATAATGTGTTAATTGAGTATTAGCCGGAGAAAGGGGGTATTTGAATGTTGCAATTACTTGGGAGACTGTATGTTTTTTTTCCTTATCAATGTTTTCTTTGAAATCGACTTTTAATTAAAAGCCTTTTTTTCTATGAAAACTCGTTTAGTAATGGATACCCGAGTGCTGATAGAAAATGGAAGAAATGTTATTTGACTACGAATTAGTTTTTCACCAGTTTTTGTAGTTGCTTTTCTCTATCGCCGTTGATTAGTCGGTAGATTTAGGTTATGCTGATAATAAATAATAATAATAAATATTTATCAAGGTTTAACAAATATCTCCACTGTAGGTAGTCCTGTGTTATAGTTTTTGGTGGCGCAATCTGATCGCTACATAACTACATTGTTTACGGTATGTTCATAAGACATTATCTGGTTTTAAAACTAGCGCCATTTCTTTCTTACTTTGCCTGTCAAAAAGGGCCAACCATAATAAAAAATTTAGTGATAGATTATCAATAATGTCCTTTCCGGAAACCAGGCGATACAATAAAAACGCTAAATAAAGTCGCTATTCGAATTTTGGATATTTCTTCTAAAAAAACTCAACTTCTCAGTCTTCCACTTCTAACTCTGAAATCCACAAAAGTCACACCTGTCCCCGGTACAGTACGCTCTGACAACTGTGATCCCCATCTGCTACGACCCTGCTACAGATTTAGCCTTTCTACAAAATGTCCTTTATGTCTAGTTCTTGTCTAACTATTGTACTGTTTCTTTCACCCGACAAACGTCAGAACGAGATAGTATTAGAGACGAGCACTAAAAAATTAGGGACGTCTAGTAAGTTCGTCTTTTCCACATTCCGACAGTCACAAGTTTCGTTCTAGTCCCGTGCGAACGATGACGGAATTAGAATCCGGTATATATTTTTTTTAACTTAGCTTTGCTTCGTTAGACGTGTTCGATCTATACAGTGTCAGCATTTGTGATGCGGTGTGACGTCAAGGCATCAGATATCCAGCGACCGGAGCTAGATTTATGGTTTTTTCGGGGTTAACAAGCGGTCGGTTGACATAGGATTTTTTGCTTGCATTGATATGACGGATAGTAAAAATAATTCATCATCATCGTCAGCCCATATTTGTCCACTGCTGGAGATAGGTCTCTCCAATTGCACGGTGTGTATTATATTAGCTTATAAAATAATATATAAATAATAAGTGCCTCTGCCTACCCCGCTTTGGGATTAAAGGCGTGATGTGTATTTATTTACATTTTTTTTTATATAAATAATAAAAATAATTATACAATATTTCTTCATATATACGCCGTGACAGCCGTTGCGCCGACCCCACCCAGTCTGATATAAGGCCAGGAAAATGATGATGATATACACCGTGAAAGGTGAGCAAAGTATCCTGACTGTTTAATGTTTAATTCATCACTGACTCATCCCAGCCAAAACCCTTGGCCCTAGAAAACTGAAATTTCGCACACGAATTATTTTCATGATGTTTACGTGAGATACTTAATTTTCCTGTCGAAAGGGGTAATAAGAAGGTAGAAGCTTAAGTAAGTTCATTTTGGAGTTATGGTTCTGAAACTTAGTGGTAGTTATTTATTTAATAAAAAATAATATTGAAACTACAATAGATTGACTATCTATAACGAAAAAACTTACTATTTGTTCATGTAATGACTAAATGTTCTGGATAAAATGCCTCCCAACGTTAACCTATATGGGGATGATGTACATCAGTTTATGAATTGATGTAAAAAAGACTGTCCATATATGTTGCAACGCCATGTAAGATTCCTTCGCGAAGCTTTTAAATGATTTATCGATAAACTTTTCTTGCAGGTATTTGAAAAGCTGTTTAAAAGTTTCGATTGCTTCAGGTAGACGTTCGACATGATTTTTTGCATGTTGATCTGTGACTTTTAGCGCGTATGCAAAGCTTAATAATATTAACATAGGTAGATATTTTCTTCGCATACAACTTATGTGGACAAAGTTCCGGTTGTTCTATAAAATAACATAAAAGAACTTTGGCGTGAAGTATATTCTGCCACGGCATAACGTTTTCATCAAGTCGTACTATAATACATAACAATACAAAGATAGTTTTTCATTAAAACAACTCCAAAGACCAGTGTGGAACTTCAAGACTATCTCTAGAAACTTTTTGCATTGTACGATATTCTTTTTTAATTTTACGGTGCATTTGCCGAGGCCATATTTTATCTGAAGCCTCGGTGCCTGCTTTGAGATATTTCCAGAATATTGAACCGGTCAAATTTATGACCGGCCTCGAGTCAGTCCGGTAATTAATACTATTTTTACTGCGCTGGAATAAAAAGAATAGGTTCAAGATGAAAATATATTATTTTTTATAAAAGTTTTTAAATTTAATTTCAACAAAAACTACTTTTGTTTCAGTCTAAATTTATTTCTTTCGAAAGTTTATTGCACTGAACAATTTATAATAAGTGCAAAAGAAAGTTCATTCTGCGTAGCATTTTTCTTGCGGTAAACCTTGGTTTGTATGTGGATATTAACTAGGTGTACTTATTTTTTATAGTCGTAAGTACTTGTACTATAATAACAAAAAATATTTCATTGCCATTCATGTTGAAAAAATACTGTGTCGTTTTTTTTTTTTGTAAAGTGTTCTTGCATTTACTCCGTCGATTACGTAAACATCGGGAAGGCGTGTAAACTGTGTATTGGTTGAGTCAAGTGCGTGATACGCCGCTATTAAACAACAGCTTTGTTTGGAAAACTGTGTTGAAGCTTTCCATAGAAATTTCATGTTATTGTGTTTTTATAGCGAAAGATGCATCGCCGCCGCTAGGTTTCGTGTGCATAATATGACGTTTCCTTTCCTTGAATATCTATACATCATCATATTTTGTCCCGTGACGTGCCACTATTACGGTTTCATTTTTGATGGCTTTGGTCTTGTATCTATTTTGCATAAAGCCATAACCATAGCGATAATGCATTCCTAATAGAGGCACTTTGTTGTGGGATATAATAGAACGATAACAGCTGTGATATAAGATGCAAAAGGATTAGGGCTAAGCGAAGAGGTGAGATCTATTATATGTTTGAGAATGAAAGACTAAAGTTCTAACTACGAAATCAACAAGCATTTAATTTTCATCTTACTGCAAAATATATGCAAAGTTCTTAGAGATGCAATCGCACTATGCAATTCAATTTAGACATTTCGCACTGAAATTGCAAATGTAGGCTTAATGCGTTGCGTGTGAATCATTTCGGGGGAGGCATACGTATGTACTGTAACACAGTATACTTTACTTGAACCTCGAACTTAGGCTATTTACTTAGTCTTAACAGATCAAGTTGGAAGGACACTGTGAAGTGGTGCTTGACTGACTAGTGCAACAGTTGGCAGGCCTCCTTCCTCAAGCGAGGAGCGTGAATGGGGGGTGAGGCGTACCAAGGGGGGAGGAAGTACCAAAATCGATAGAATTCTAGCTCCCGCCACCTCTCTTTTACTTGAACCTCCGCGTAAGGCAGCAGGACTGATTATCCTTAAACCCTTGGGACGGGAGTGTGACTCTTTGCCAAGATTCCGTATTTTGTGAATTATAGGAAGTTATGTGCTATTTATAGAAATATTTTAGAAGAAGGTTTGTATGTATAATGCATGTAGGTATATAGTATCAGGGAAACATTGTTAATAATGTTTATTGAAAAAAAAAAAAACGTTTTACGGGTCATCTAGTGTGATATAAAATATGTACCTACAGTTTTCATAGATCATCGCTAAACAAATCAACTCTCTTTTGGTAAAATATGGGAACCTGTTTATCAATGTTTACTTGACATGCTAAGTAGTAACTCAGCATTAAATAACTTAAGAAAAAGTAAGTAACATCAATCAGAAAAATATAAAAACTTTTGAGGTTTTCTCATGGACATCGGAACTGAATCCTAAAATGGGACCAAACGAGAAGCACCAGCTGTTAAACAACAAAAAAAAACTTCTAAATCGGTTCACCCAGGCGGAAAAAGACACAGAAAATCATAACCAAAATGTTGCACATAATCTTAATACAAAATAACATATATTTTCCCCACTATATTGTACCTAATGTTTTATAGTAAATATACCAAACTAAGAAAAACGTTATTGATTTTCTTCGTATAAATTCGTAATTTAATTGTAATTGGTTCCCTAAGATCAGGTTTCGCCAATTTAGGGTCTTTGGTAAATTTATTGAATGTAATTATTTTTCTAAATAAAGTTATTATTATTATTGTACACACTTTTGTTCTCGACGACAAAATCGGATTTTTATAGACTCAGAGATTATTATTATATTGTGGGCATCTCTTTATGTACGTATCTGATACATATTTACGTTTCGAATGAATTTAGTATGACATTTAACTAAACATACATATATGCGACAATCAATTCTGTTTGGAAACAAGTCAGTTAGTTTAATCCCCGGGCCAATTACCTCCGTCGTTTGCTGACCAAACATTTAATTAAATCTGCCAACTTCATTTGAGCACTCCATAATTGTATTCGGAATTACTTTATAACATTAATTAGGTAACAAATATATGAATATTATGATAAACTATTGGACCAGACAGACGATGCCCCTTCTTAAATACGCTCGTGAGCAAAAATTAATATATAGAACTTAAATAGTAAATAAAATAAATACACTGCATGCCTTTTAATTCCAAAGCGGGGTAGGCAGAGATACTTGCTAAACAAATACCCACGGTTCACCAGCTTCAATAGTAATTCAGTAATTTCTGAAAGTAATAATATTGAATACAAGACAACATTACAATACTTTATGAGTTTCTTTTTCGCTATTTTAGTATCTTTAAAATATAGTTTATTTTATTCAGATAGCTCACCTCAATGGCGAGATATTTACATGTGTTTGGTACTCAAAATTTATGTATGTATAATATTAATTTGAAATTAGTATTATTCTCAATTTTCGTTTTGTTTCTTTCATAAGAATCACCAGAAAAAAAGAATTAGTGAAATCGATCCACACGTTCACGCGTGATGCCGTGACGAAGGGAAATCTATTACCTATTGTAAAGAAAGTAAAAGTAAAAATTATTTGTAGGTTCGAAGTATAGAAAATAAGTAATAGAATCGAAAAATTAAGAAAAAACTTTTCTATCTGATCTTCTTTCTTGAAACATACAAATAGCAGTGGAGGGCACACCATATAGGCAAAAAGTCACTGCCTACCTTAGTATCTTCATTACCCGACCTAATAATGAGTTATTGCTAGATCCTTTTTTGTTGTAATCATGGCATAGGCTAACAAAGGTCCTGTGTTTAGTGGGTGAGTAGGTAGGTAGGTAGGTACCAATATTTCGTAAAGACAAGTTACCTATACATAGGTGTCAATCCTTGGGGATTACTGCCTACCTTGTCGTAAAAGCCTGTGCACGCTACTGACAAATAGTTAATATTTTATAAAAAAATCTCTAACCTAATCAGTTAGAGACGAAAATTATCTAGTAGTACCGATTGGATCTCTAGTAAAACGTATACCTATTGTAAAGAAAAAAAAAATTTTAAACTCGGAGAACGGAATAAGTAACAGCCTCGGCAACACCTCTAATAATTGAATAGAAAAACTATGAAAAAAAAACTTCATGCCGCTCTTTTGCACTTAAAACACTCTTTCAGCGCTTTTCTGTCGAAACGAAATGAAATGTGTTAATTTTTTCATCGTTTTGAAAGTAATTTATGATTTTAAAAATAAAAGTAAACGTCCCCGGTTCGAATAAATTTATTTTACTGGCCAGAAGAACCGGGAAGAAACTGTCTGTCTGATCTCCTTTCCATTAGTTAATATAAAAAATCTCTAACCAAATCAGTAACAGTAACAGTCATACGAAAACCCTCTAGTAATATCGATTAGATCTCAAGTGAAACGTACGACGCCGGGCGGCTGGAAAAGGCTTCCTTTAATATTTGATGCGCCGCCGCTTCCATCGTTGAGGACAAACTCTGTCCGACTGAGATATTCCACTGTTACTTTTTAATGCATATAGGCATGGATCAGGTGGTCTTCGCTTTCAGGCTTCTGCAACATTCACATAGTTACTTCATAATATAAACTGTGTTTTGCACTTTCACAATGGTGTAGTAGACGTTACTCATGTACATAAAATGTACTGTATAAAGTATAACTCTTTATCTCCAAAGTTAAGGGTTATTTTCGCTACAAAACCTTAAAAGTAGGTCGCGTAAAATATGTATACAAACATATTGTTGTATCTTACTTTCTCACCAGATACACGCGGAAAGGTTAACGATACCCCTTTTTCGCACGCGACTACCCAAATATTGCCGTTTCCCGGATTTGCCCATGAATCGATAAGGAGATTCAAATGAGGAACAGCTGTCAAAACCCCCCGGGAGGAGAGGCGACGACGACGACGGCCCTCTGTCGACATACTACTACGTAGGTATCTGTAATAATCTGTATACTACACTACTAGTGCCTTTATATCTTACTAACGGCCTCTCCCGGTTTCGCACGAGTGCAATGCAGATACTAAGGGTCTTACTAATAATGGCGGAATTGCTATTTGCAAGATATACAAAGCCCAACTTAACTTGTCAGTTGTATGTCAAATACGGAATAACCAGTTCAAGTAGACCTGTAATAACCGTTGTATAAGTGACAATGCGTTTATTGGTAAGGGGTAAGTCTTTATTTACAATGTGGTGCATGTCATAAAAATGCGTTAAAAACCGTTGCGTAGTTTTAAATATATAATCATACATAGGGAAACACAACGTCAAGCGACTTTGTTTTATACTATGTAGCGATAGTGAAGCTCAGTGATATGAGGTACTAATTCATGAAATGTGCCTATTTTAAAGATTTTTCTACTCGTTATGTTAAGCTTTTACTTAGGTCAACGACCGGAAAAGAAAAAAAAAATAGCTCTACGTACAAATGGGGTCATAATTTATATGGGGATGACGCTTATATTTTGTGAGCTGATTTTTTTCATAATATTAAGCTATTTTTATTATGGGGTCAACATCCGGAAACGAAAACAAAATTGATGTCGCCATATGAAATTGATTTTTTCCGGTTCCAGAAATTGAACCTATAGTAAAGATGCAGCATGATGAGCGGAGTCAGCCGTTAAAACATTCGCATATAACATAGTATCTCATACATAATATACAGTAGCGAGCAAGAAAATCGGGATGCGAATGAAATAACTTTAGCCCGTGCATACCTCACTGTGACACATGCGGGTGCATTGGAACTTGAATATTGTAAATGTTTCCGCCCCCGGAACTATTCCGATACGGATTTATAGTGTAGCTCCGCTGAGTTTTACTGTTGCCCTAATGTTTTGTTGTAGACGTACGGCTATTTGTGTTCGATATAACTTAAAACATAAAAGAGTAGAGAAGTCGGTTCAACCACTAAAATATAAGACTTTTGTGGTTTACTTATGAATCCGCTGTCGGAACTGAAGCAAATTTTAATAGACACGGGAAGCATCAGCTTTCAAATCCATACTAATGTTATAAATGCGAAAGTAACTCCGAATATCTGACTCGCTTTAACGCCAAAACTACTGAACCGATTTAAAAGAAATTATAGGTATACAGGTAGATCAGAGCCTGAGAAAGGAACTAAATAGAGGGTGTTATAGTTTATATGAAATACTGAAATTACGCGATGAAATCGTGAGGCGTCCGCTAGTAAAGAATAATGATAATAAAAATCGGTCCATCCAGTTAAAAGTGATGAGTTATCAAACATAAAAAATGCAGACCAATTGAGAATCGTCTCCTTTTTTAAGTTGGTTAAAAATGAATTCGAATGAGCGATCACGATTGAATGATATTTGATTCTTATACTGTTGTTCAAAGATCCTACCCCAATTTTTCGAGCTACCATGGTGACCTGGTTGACAGGCAGAAACGACGTCTGTAACATTTTGTGTATCACAGTGGGTGGAGGTGTTTGAAATTATTAGTATGGATATTTTATTTATAGTACAAATGCGAGGAGCACGGATGCACCAATAAAATAATTGTGATGATTTTTTTTTTATAACATTTCTTTAAAGCTGACTAGTTGTTGGGTATGAATGTAATTTAGGAGTCTATTCAATGCGAATTAACAAACAATGAAAACTTTTCTCTTCGTATTACTTATTAGTACCTGGACGACCGAGCTTCGCTCGAAGTAAAAAAATCGATTATTTTCCTTAGATTTTTTCATAACCCCATCTCTAGTTACTTCAAAAC
>SJJU01013716.1:0-12460 GCA_012932125.1 Conopomorpha cramerella
CCCATACCTGTCCACTGCTGGACATAGGCCTCTCCAATTGCACGCCACTGTGATCTGTTTTCGGCTTCTTGCATCCAGCTTTTGCCAGCCATCTTGCGTATATCATCAGTCCCCCTTGCCTGAGGGCGTCCTACACTCCGTTTGCCGAGACGCGGTCTCCACTCGAGAACTCGTTTGCCCCAACGGTCATCGGTTCTACGGCTAATATGGCTGTAGAAACATTAGGCATTTCGTACTGTACGAAACATTAATTGATTGATTTCATTTGCATAAACTATTGAGCGCGTGAATCCTAATTGTTGGATATTCAACCACAGATCATTAATTTAGCAGTTTTAATAATGGGCGTAAAATTTACGCCCATTAATAAAGCTGTTGCTGCCCATTAATAAAAGATTATTTAATAATCTTTGACGTTTTTCTGACAGATTATCGCGCTAAGAACTGTGATTACTGTCAAACTTTGTTTGTAAAGTATGACAGTACTAACAGTTCTAAACCCGAAAATCTGCCAGTCAAAGAAAATTCCCCATTCTATTTTAGTTGTGAAAAACTAAATTAATGAATCAATCTATTTTCACACCGACCTTGGAATCAGTGACACAACAAAGGTTAAAATTAAATGGTTTTTTTTTCAGAGAACTGAAAACAACTTTAAATATTTTTAGCATGTTGAATCACCTTGATTTGACGAGATCTTTTAATAGACAGTTTTTATTTAATGGGCCTGAGGAGACTTGATGGAAGCGTTCGTAATCTACCCACTTTCGTCGATTGTAAAAGAATTTTAAAGATAAGAAGGATTTTTTTTTAAATTCGATCGGAATATTAAGCTTTAGGCCCTGGATACTGCCATTAATGGTAACTGTGAAATCTAACGTGTCGGTAATTTTACTTTTTAAGATATAAATAGGTGAAATCATCATCATCATCATCATCATCAGCCCATACTTGTCCACTGCTGGACATAGGCCTCTCCAGTTGCACGCCACTGTGATCTGTTTTCGGCTTCTGGCATCCAGCTTCTGCCAGCCATCTTGCGTAGATCATCAGTGCACCTTGCCTGAGGGCATCCCACACTCCGTTTGCCGAGACGCGGTCAAATTGGACAAAATAACAACAAATGGTCACGCATGATATTCAAAATGAGACTTAATAGTAAACTAGTTCTTGAAAAAATGTGTTTTTGAAAGTTGTGTCAAGCCCCCACTTTCCTTATGTACTTTAGGAAACTCAGACGAAAAGAGTTCTCCAAGAGGCACATTATTATTATGAAGTTCAGATAAATCTTTGATATGACGTATTTTTATTGCCAGTCTATTAGCTAATTTATTAAATCATTCTGTGTAATACGACGATTACGACGGTGTAAGTACAGAAGAAGATTCGGTAAAACATTTACTTTCAAAAACGATAATACACTTCAAATTTGGATCTATTAGCATAATATATTGACAAGTGCACAAGATAGGGTATGTGCAGTGGCTTATACTGGCTTTTACGGCAAGGTAGGCGGTGATCTCCAAGGATTGACACCTATGTATAGTTAACTTGTCTTTACGAAATATAGATATCTACTCACCCACAAAACACAGGACCTTGGTTAGCCTATGTCGTTAGTACAACAAAAAAAGATCGAGCAATAACTCTATTATTAGGTCGGGTAGCCACAATACTAAGGTAGGCAGTGTCTTTTTGCCTATATGGTGTGCACACTGGGTATGTGGCGTAGACCGACCCACACACTGGTCTTTGGGATCCAAGAGTAAAACTTGTAGCCAATGGTAAGTATTATTATGTGAGATCCGCTTTTGTAAGTCCGCGCTACGACTGTGTAGTCAGTAGGAAAAGTGCCAAAACACGTTGTGAAATTTTCTGGCTTAAAGAATTTAATTTGGCTACAAGCATTATTTATGAATAAAAAAGCCAGCGAACAGCAAAACGTGAGAGTAAGCTCGGAATTTGGTCCAATGTAATTTGACCGCTACTTTGAAACAAATTACGTTAACATCTTGCTGTTATTCACTGAAATACTGATATAAAGCGGGAAAGGAATGTAACCGTCGCCTACATTTGCAAAAAAGTTTAGTAATAGTATGAGCGGATAATTTTTCTTTTTGCAAACAACCGACTACCGAAGTTTTCAAGGATTTGTGTGCAAAACCACAAAAGTTTAAATGGTTTTTAAATAAGTTCAAAAAGTAGGAGGTTCTCAATTCGGAGGAATTTTATATCAGTTACCTCAGAGCATTGGACTGACTGAACTGATTTGGATGATTTTTTATTTTTGTTTTAAAGCTGGTGCTTCCCGTTTGGTCCCATATAAATTTGGTTCAGTTTCAACTATGGCATCCATGGAAACACAAGTCAAGTATTTTACTGAATTAAGTCGATAATTTTATCTGATAACCTTCTACGTAATCGACTCCCTTAAATTAGATTTCCTTATTAAGTTTTTGCCTTACATTGCACCTTATTTCGCCAAAATTAAAATCACCACCATCATCATCAGCCCATACTTATCCACTGCTGGACATAGGCCTCTCCAATTGCATGTTTTCGGCTTCTCGCATCCAGCTTCTGCCAGCCATTTTGCGTATATCATCAGTCCACCTTGCCTCAGGGCGTCGTCCTACACTCCGTTTGCCGAGACGCGGTCTCCACAAAATTAAAATAATCGTATTATTTTTTCTGAAACTAGACGGATTAAATCACGCCTACAAGACGTAAATAAAATTAAAACCTACCTTGTTACGAAATATGCTAATGTACAAACGGCTGCCTGTACATTATTATGCAAAAACAGTAAACAATTTTCCGTCACAAGAGGAAATAGTACTTACAACTGCACCTTTTGTTCGGGCTCGTAACTTGGCATAAAAAAAATGTTAATAGCACACTCCAGCTACAATTTCTGCCATAATTAGCTAATAGATCCGGCGCGTCTCTCCCCCGCCATTGTTTGCAGGTGCCAGGGGCAGGGGGGTGGGCACACACTTTGACGGTTTGCAGCATGCACATTTTGCTTCAAGGCTTTTGTTTGCCTTTAGATCAGAGGCTGGGGTTCTTTTCTGCGACACTGTCTTGTACACGTGTATATCTTGGGAGGGTGTAGTTTTGAGAAGCTGATGATTGTATGCCCGACTGAAAATCTCTCGCTTAGTTCACGATAGTATGTACAATTGAGGGTGATTTATACAGTAATTAGTTGGCTACTTTCTGCACATTTGAACAATTCGATACAATTAACAATTATGACTGCGAAACGTACTTTTTAAATTATTTAATTCCCGAAAAATGCTAGGGAATAATTTAATTTTTCGGGGCCAAAATGAGCGAACACGATTATTTTGTACAATCTGTCTTGTATAATCAACATATAGTATAATGTCACCTCCAGCTGTCTGTTCTCATGTATGCTGATATCTTTAAAACTACGCAACGGATTTTCATTCAATTTTCTTTAGTTGATAGTGATTCTTGAGGAAGGTTTCTGTGTATATAATAGTAGAGAAACATTGGCGTTTGGCGATATCATTCATCACTGACTCAACAACGCTCAGTCCAAACCCTTGACCCTTGAAAGCTGAAATTTTGCACAAGTGTTATTTTTATGATGTTTACGTTAGTTAAGATAGTTGAAAGGAGGGTAGAAGACAATCTGACAAAATCTTTAATTTTGCAGTATATTTATTTAAATTATTGCACTAAAATTGTACAAAGGCGAATTTAATGCTACAAAGCATTCTCTTCCAGTTAACCATGGGTTATGCTGTGTAGTTAAGGTTTATGTTTGAGTAAATAATGTTCCTTACAACATAGTTATAAGAAAAAACATAAATATGCTATACACAAGAGTTAGATCTAAAGCTTGGTGGGAATATTTTTTAATTGAAATGAATACTGAAACTACGCGAATAAAACCGCGGGGTGTACACTAGTGTATAATAATTCGTATTTCTCACGCAAACAAAAGACGTCTGATACGTATTACCTAAGTTAAATAATGAGTACCTACGTCTCCGTAACATACAGTACTAACTACAATTCGAGGTCACAACAGCTGTTTATGAAATGTCTCGAGATTATTATTATTATTCCATTACTCACTATCTCATCCACATTTTGGATGAATCCAAACTACCAATGCCTGGCTTAGTTGGCACTGAGTGCTGAAGCCTATTTTCGCTGTGCTTCATGGAAATCTGAAGTTGGGAACTGTCGCCGACAGTCGCGTGGATTATGGCGAATCGAGTTACACAGATCCATGTTTACAGCTGACCCTTATCACCCAGTAAAGTCTTATTTAGTTAAGCTCAGGTCGAAACTGGTGTATGTAACTCGACGTCGGCAGTAAATCCAACTCTTGGACCCACGAAAACGCCCCTGCAGCTCCATGTTTTGTGCAAAAGCGACCTAGTTAACTATGCCTTTATATGCCTGCCCTTGATTATCTAGTTGCTAGCCTTATAGAGCGCATGTACCTGTCCGCATGATATTTTACTTCTTGGTTTAATTTGTCTTTAGTAGCAGGTCATATTATGTAATTTTATTGTATGTATAAAGAGCACTGTGCTAGAGGTACAGATTATCCTAGTTCGAGCGTGTAAAATGCGTGAAAAATGATCCCGAGCAATGGTCATAGAAACGTTGTTGGGCTCGTCAATATGAAAAACTTTTACTACGGCGACAATGCGGAGAAACGCAAAAAAAAATCATCTGCATACAAAATAGAGCTTTTTTGCCTCTGGAGATGATATTTTGTATTGTGATTGAAAGTTTTATTTTCCATTTCACCTTATTGTCACCATATTAAAATTGAGGAGCCTAATAACATTTCTCTTGTCTTCATGATACATGATCATATTAATTATTATTTTGAAGCGACTTCAAAAAAGGAGTCTTCCTCAATTCGACTGTATAAGTTTTATTGTTTATCTTTGTTACTTCATCGTTTATGAATAGATGATTTGATGATTATTTTTTTGTTGGAAAGATGATATGAAAGGTGGTTCCATGTTAAGGAAGTTACGGTTGGATGATAGCAGACTTTAGAGATAGGAACTTTAAGAATTCGCAGGAACTAGTACCTACTGGTAGAAGAACTTTATTCTTTAAAATAAAAATAGTATGCTTATCATAATAACATTTTGGTAATCACGAGTCACAATTTTGACACGAAAGCGGTAATTCTAGTAATAGTTAAACTCTCTAATACTCTATTAACCTTTCATAATTATGGAAGCAATGAATGTGTTGCTTGATGATTGGATATTGTTCGATTCACAATCAATTAGGAGCTCGACCGGAAATTTCGGTTTTGCGTTAACCTCTTTTTCAGAATAAATAAAATCAAATAAGTTTATTTCATCGTTACAAGTGCTATTGCATACAGACATACAGTATTTATATATATACCACCACCCAAGCCCTACCTGCCTCTCGGCCTACGGGCCATTCTCTGGAGACATGCGCGTCTACTTGCTTGTGCCTCTTTTCAACGCACACGTTTTCTTGACTCCATACAAATCATCTTTATCCGTCCCTCTTTTGTTGCCAACTCTCCCCCTTCTGGGGCATGACGATCACATTACGGAGACTTCGCGTCGGGTCCTCGTCGCATCTTCGTTAACAGGCTTCATATGTTCTTCGAGCTGTATGCCAGCGATACAGTAACACAAATCTAAAAATAAAAAATAAATACACTTCACGCCTTTTAAATCCCAAAAAGGGGTAGGCAGAGGCACTTGCTAAAGCAAATATGCCCACGGTTCACCAAGCGTATTTAACTCAACGTGGCAGGAGGTGAGCCCATCGCCGTTATAGGGTTCACACACCTTGTGGTGTGCTGGTTTCATCACGATTTTGTCCATTACCGTACAAGCGATGCGTTGCGTACATAGGCTCTGTAAAAGAGTCCCATTGGTATACGTCCAGTAGCCAGACTCAAACCCGCGACCTCCCAGTTAACAAGTCAAGAATCCGACCAACGGACCACACAAATCTCTATGAAAGTCATATATGATTTGAAAACTGAAAGTAAACCTACCCCGGTTTGAATTGATCTGGGGCACGGTAGTGCCCCCACCAAGTCGAGCCAAAAGAAATATTTTACTGGCTAGAAGAACCGGTAGTGTTCTCAATGCTCTTGCAACGGCAAAAGTAAACATCCTAAGGACCAATAAATGACTTAACGAATAAATATCCTACATTGTTTACCGGGTAGGTATATCCATGCGAATATAATCAAAGACAAGCTCAAGATTACCTTTGTTATTTTACTCGACGTTTCACACAGCATATAACGTCACGAGTGGACTGGAGTGCGGCGGTTGGGGCGTACACTGGTTTGATATAAATCCGCTTCTACCCTCAAAGAGTCATTCCGACACACAACACAGACGACATCAGCTGTACTAGGTTATCCTTTTTCCGCGCAAGATTTAATTTTGCCACAACGTCGAGTAACGAGTAAAATAAACCTCAAGTAAAATAACAAAGGTAAGCTCGATCTTGTCTTTGATTATATTCCCGCCGATACCCGGTGAACAATATTAAAAATGATCGAATAAATATTCTTTGTTATTTGTTAGCTTTAAGGCTTGTAAAATGCGACCGAATTACAGAGACTAAACTATGTATCTAATATGTAAAATTTGTCACAATGTTAGTTACCCTACTACTCTGAAACGGCTTTACCCATTTTTACCAAATTTTATAAAAATAAAATTATTAAATACACTTCACGCCTTTTAATCCCAAAGCGGGGTAGGCAGAGCACTTGCTAAAGCAAATGCCCACAGTTCACCAAGCGTATTTAAACCAACGTGATAGGGGGTGAGCCCATCGCCGTTTGAGGGTTCACACACCTTGCGGTTTGCGGGTTTCATCACGATGTTGTCCTTCACCGTACGAGCGTTGCGTTGCGTACATAGGTTCTGAAAAAGAGTCCCATTGGTACACGTCCAGTAGCCGGACGCGAACCCGCGACCTCCCGGTTACAAGTATCCGACCAAATTTTATATGCGTATTCAGTAGGTCTGAGAATCGGCTACTATCTATTTTTTATGCATCTACCAGTTGTATTTCTTCTAATACACGGGGTACAAAAGCAACTTACTATGGCAAAACAAATGTTTGCCGGGACAGGTAGTTTATATATTGATTATTGGCAATTCATGTGATCATGGAAAACATTGAAGGAGGCTCCCATCCAGCAGTGACTGATAATGATGACTTATGTTTAGCGTATTAACATTTTGTGCTAACATTGTATTCATACTAAACTTGTCCACTGCTGGACATAGGCCTCTCCAATTGCACGCCACTGTGATCTGTTAGTATGGGCTGATGATGATGATGATGATTGTATTCATAAAAACATCTTTACTACAAAAAAAATACAACTCTCTAGTAATAAAATTCCTCAATCTATAGCTTAATGTAATACAAACACTGGCGATAATTAAGCCTTTGCTTCAGCAAGAGCGAAAGTCGACTGTAATGAAAGCAATCATATTTCAAGCAAAATTAATTGTGAACGTAAACTACTTCATGCGAATGTCACCCTTAAATGCAGTGACGTTAATTCACCAATTATCGGCGAGTAGGCACTCCAAAGACAACACCCTTTAGAGAGCTTAATTGCAAAAGCTAAGCCAATAGCTCGTGATAAGTTCAAACTGCGAGCTTCAGTCAATCAGGAGCTTCGCCGCCGTCGCCGCCTTCCGGCCTAATAGAATCAGCCTGCTCCGTGTGGCTTAAACGATTCGACTAAGAGAATTAGGACGCAAGCAAAAACATGCCAGTGTGCTAGGTCGGTATAATGCTTTAATGGTGCTAAGGGGAAAGTGCATGGGTAAATTTGTATGTGTAGAGACAAATTATTAGAATATCTATTAGAGTTTTATATTCTAGTAGAGCGTCTGTGGTCCAGTTGGTCGGATACTTGACTTGTAACCGGGAGGTCGCGGCTTCGAGTCCGGCTACTGGACGTGTACCAATTCGGCTTTTTTTCATAGCCTATATACGCAACGCAACGCTCGTACGGTGAAGGACAACATCGCGATGAAACCCGCACACTACAAGGCGTGTGAACCCTATAACGGCGATGGGCTCACCCCCTGTCACGTTGGGCTAAATACGCTTGGTGACCCGCGGGCATTTGCTTTAGCAAGTAACTCTGCCCGCCTAATAAGCGAGCTCCATAGTATGTTGTATGAAAATGTGAATTATTTATTCGTTCCCGGGCATTGACACCTTCTGAAATGGACTCGGAATGCGGAATAATTCGATAAAACGGGTATTTCCGGATCAACATGTATAAAATTCCAGAAAATTCCACATTCAGTAAGCACCAAACGAAGCCATTTTGTTTTTTTTATGCAAATAATATTTCTAGTATCATTTTCAAGGGATGGAGAAACTCGTTTAGAAATTATTTAATGTAAAGCTTAAAATTACGCCGATTACGTTTGGTTAGACTTTTTATTATGTTGAGAAAATTTTGCTGAAATCGTTCAATTTATTCTGGTTAATTGGCTTTAGTGAGGGTTAGGAGCGAGCGGGTCAAATAAGCTGTAATTTCTGACACGCGAATTTGCCCATTATCCTTTACTGTAAAGAGGCGAAAATATCTTGACTGTAACTTATTTACTGATTTTCATCAAAACATGTTAGGCTAATTTGGTTGTATTGTGCCAAGTTTCTTTTTTTAAATTAGGTAGATGTACTTACTTGTACCTACTATGATGGGTGATTTCGTTTTTAAGGGGTTTAGTTGTAAAATATATTATTTCTTGACGGTGTAACGTTGCACTTTCACATTTATCGTTCTGTACAAAAAAAGGTCTAAACTAATTTAAGTATTAAGAATTTATACCTATATCATATTCAAGGAAGCAGTACCCACGAACCCCGACCCTGAGGTCAACTGTAACAATAAATGTAATGTTTAAATAAAACACCACAACCCCGGGAACTGTAGTTTTATTTCATTCTTTCCTGCTCGGGTCCCCGGGTCTCATGAGTAAGGGGAACCCTGACAACGGGTTGTGTTCCCACAACGACTAGTAAAAATTTTACAGTCCTTTTTACTGTATTTAGTTTACATAGTGATATTGTGTTCCAATTAAACGTAAGTTTCGGTTTTCTTCTCTTCACACCTTATAATCCCAGGGCGGGGTAGACAGATCTAAGCAAATGCCCCGTGTATTCTACGAATGATACAAAATTTCAAAACAATGTAAATTAAACGCACAAAACCTGATATATCCGCGGCGTTGTATATTTATTTGTTAGAACATAAAGATCAGTTTCCGACAATTATTTGCAACAAACATTTCACCGACTACAGAATAATCCCGCACGAGAGCAAACGGCAGACATCGTGGCAAAGTAAACTAAGCAATTCAAAGTAGTGGTAACACAATCCGTTGGTGGTTTGTGTTAGCCTTAGACCAGAAACAAGTAGACTTGCAATGCAAAACTCAACAAACACACTTAAGCAAATAGACGCGCACGTCTCCAGAGAATGGCCCGTAGCCGAGAGACAGGTAGAGCATGGGTGGTGGTGGGATTATCCCTGATAAAAAAAGTGACAAACTCAAGTTTAGAATAGAACGAGAAGAAAATATCGAGCCATTACCGCCGACTTATCGTAAGCGAACATTTTTGACAAATTGTGTTTGTCAAATGGCATTTTTAACTGTAACGCTTCATACTGCATTTGATGTGTGTATATCGGATTTCCCCACGATAAAACTGGTGTGTTTGGATCAGCACTGTCATTTTGATAGTCAACATTACAGTTAGGATTACGACAGGACAGGACATTAAATTTCATACATTTTGGTGGAAAAGAGACAGACTCGAAGTACCTTTACTTCGAGGCTTCCACATCTAGGTGTGATTGGTCTGTGGTGTTTAGAGTTGTGTACTCCTTTGAACTCCGCTGCACAACACTTGAAATCTGTAAATTTACTTGTACGAAGCGCAAGATATGCAAAAGCCACATCTGACATTTTGGAGCGTTCGTGTAGTTACCTATTTATACTGTGTTCTTAAAATGTTATCTTTATTCTGTGTATCTGACCATTGTGTGTATGGCTACGTAGAACATTAAACAAGGACATTTGTATGTCATATAGTCATAGAACCGATGACAGAAGTTAATACTCTTATTACGCTCATTAAGATAAAGGAAAACATCGTAATGAAACCCAAATACCACAAAATGTGTGAACTCTATAACATCGGTGGACTCACCTCCTACTTTACGTGGGAGTACTTTCGTTTAATCCTCATGGACACCCCACCGCCATGGGGACAGCGGACGGGATAGTGTCGGACTCTGAGTGATGACCTCCGGAGTAGGTAAGAGTTAGTGTCGCAAGCAGGGCGGGTCCCAGGAGTACCCGAAGGAATTGCGTCAGGACCCGCCCAAGCGATCGGTCCTGTCGGACTCCGGCTCGGGGCAGACGGTGGTATGTCTGCTGAAGCGACCTCCTTCTCCGGCGGCAGTTACCAGGCCATAAGGTAACCGCTGCCCTTCTCGGGGCTGTTCAAGCAGGTGCCGGGGACTCCACTCCGACACCCACGACCCCAAGTACCCCTTTTAGGATAACCGTTGGCAACCTCCACCAACCCCGTTAGGAATTAGAAAGCGTGAAATTTGAAAAGAACTTATAAAAAAAACATTTTTATATTCATTATTATTATATTTACCTACTTCAGTCACCTACGTGTGAATTATGATGGTTTTTACTAGTTTTCTAAATATTTAGATGCAAGTAGACCTTTCCCAACGTTTTTTTATGGTTGTCTTTTTCTGCAATTTATATTGCATGAAAAATCTGTTGAGTTATTATTATATGAATTGTATAACTAACTTGACTTGTTTGTATGTACACAAGTGAACGCTTCACGAATTCACCTACGTGGCTCCTTAACCATAATAAAATACATATTTTCTGGGGTATTTTGGAATTTCTGATATTGGAGATGCTTTGTCAACGTACAAAATAAACTTCACTCCTTTTAATCCCAAAACGGGGTATTACATCTTCATCCATTTGCTAAGCCCAGGAACCACGAAAAGTATTTAACCCAAGGTGACAAGGGGTGAGCCAATCACTGCTATGAGGTTCGCAAATCTTCAAATGTTGTCCTTCATCGCATGACCGTCGCATAGTGTACATAGGCTTTGAAAAATAAACCCATTGTCATGCATGTGGCACAAATCTAGTACAGCCAGGTATCGAACCTGTAACCTGCTATTGCAGATCCATATTTCTAACCACTTGGCCACAGACGCTCTTACAAACTAAAAAACTCTTCGTGCAGCTACATACATATCGGTAAAGCTGCCGCGACATTCATTAAATATTTATCACGACCTGACGGACGGCCGGCATGGACTAGTGGTCAGGACATCTGCCTCTAGGACGACGGTCGCGGGTTCGATTCCCGCCACGGACCTAATGCTTTAGTGATGAGCTGAGGCATTTGTTGTGTGCGTCTGGGTGTTTTATTTATCTATGTATGTATTTAAAAGTATTTATGTAAGTGTATCAGTCTCTGGCACCCAGGGTATCCTAGTTTGGGGTCAGGTGACCGTGTGTAAAAATGTCCCGTCATATTTATTTATTTATCAAGATTTTAAGTATCGAATCAGATTCAGGTTTCAGAGATTACGCGTAAAAGTAAATAAAAGAAAATTGTTCCTTACCAAAAGCGCCTATTTGTTAAACTCCCACGAATAGTTCAACAACGAGCACAAAGCCCTGTCTCCGGCACTACGTCAATAACTTATGCCTTTTGTTAAATAAACGGCACCTATTTGCCAGTAGGTACATTATCTTCTGAGATTCACTGGCCTACTAAACATCTATATCTGTCCTACTTCCACGTAGTTCTTGTTTGAATGTCAAAGCGAGACAATATGAGATAAAAGTTTTCAATCGCTATTTCATTACAGCTTTGAAAGAACTTACACACAATGCAGGGTTTGAGATTGGAATTGAGCCTTTATGGCAAACAGCAGCTTTGTCGCGTTAGCATAAGTTTGTCATGGCTAACTACCATTAATTTTTCATCGGTAACTAGCATAACTTTCGCTTGGGATTATCTTTATAGAATTACTAGTGGACGCCCCGCGATTTCATTCGCGTAGTTTCAGTATTTCATACAAACTATAACACCCACTATATAGCAATGCGTCCCACAGGTATCGGATACAAAGTATCCACACATCGAAAGTGTCTAGGGATCAAGTACATTTTAGAAGATTGTAATCAAGAATATATTTTACAAAAACTCATACGACATAATTTATTCAAAATGTGGTGATAAGTCATTGATACAGGCATGGGGAATTAGGTAGGAGACCAATCCAGAAGATTAGATTTGATTTAAATAAATTAGAATTTTTTAGAGCTAAAAATGTTCTTGATCCCTAGAC
>SJJU01013717.1:0-14800 GCA_012932125.1 Conopomorpha cramerella
TAATTATTTTTCCTAATGTCTCTCACCTACAGGCCCCAGAGACGTGTGTTGTTTGTGACCGTACTAGGCTCGTAACTGTGACCTAATTACCGCCTCGCACGTCTACCACCCGAAGTGCCTATAAATGTCGAAATAGGTTAAAAGCATGTATCGAACGTTTTCATGACTCATACTTGCGTCGTAAAATTCATTTAAATTGTTCCCATAAAGCTAAGTGAAAGTAAAACGGTGCTATTGCAGAACTCTATTACCTAGTTGCCTGTGTTTTATAGTGTGTAATGTGAAATTATGCTTAAAATAAAGCTCACTTATATCTTTTTCGGTAGATAGTAGAAGCCGAAACAGTTCTACTCTTTAGGATACGTTCGGCTATTTACAAAAAAAATATTACATGCTTAATGAGTCACATCTATTATCACGTGTTAGGTTGATCCATCATTGTTAACACCCCACTTTCCACATCTCGCCATTACGACCGGAACTCGATGAATCATACTTTCACACACTCTTTACAGGGCAATATACAAAACAGGTTATTTAGAACACAAAACAATAGATATATGTACCTATGTACTTACAATTTCCAATACACATACATATAGAGAGATAAAAAATGTATACTTACATACGAGTTGACAAGCCACGGGTTTGATAATAGCAAATTGAAGTTAATACATTGTTACAGGTATCTATAGTAGCTGCATCGTCATGCCGCTACGTGTACTGGCAACGAAGTTCTCTCGAGTACCTCTTCGTAAAGGAAACTTACTTAGCATCTGTGGTCACGACGCTAATAGCCCGGGACATAACGACCAAACTATATGCTATGAACAACAAGATAGTGACTGAAAGGGGATCCCATCTTGACATACGGCTGCCTAGTATATCACACGCGCTGGCTAAGAGTCCAAGGAAGCTGCGAGCTCTGAACAGACAGCCGCCGCCACCGACGACAGTGCAACCAGTGCCGCCGGAGAAGAAACCCAGTAAGTTATGCTGATTTTTAGATGTTAAAAGTATTTACATACATAGATATGTTATCATCAAAGGATAATTATTATGGGTCAAATAAAAGTGTGGGACTCTAAACTTAAAAAATAATTGTGGACACCCCACGATTTCATTCGCTCAGTTTCAATGCTATGTGCTATGCAAAAATCTTCCCACCAAGTTAAGAACCATGACTGCAAAATTAACGTTTTTCTCATATTAACTTCTATCCCTCTTTATGGATGAATTTTGAAAAATCCTTTCTTATCTCAAACATCATAAAAGGAAAAATATTAGCTTTTTAGGGTCAAATGAGAGCAACTGGTAATTGAAGGCCTATGTTGACATTCTTCACTCCTTATTATGATAAATGTGGGGGTCGTTGTGATCCTGAGGTTCTGACGATCCCCGATTGGGGAATACGGAAGGGTGTCTATATGTAATATGTATGTCTGTAAATGAGATTAATTTTCGTTGAAATTATAATATTTAGACTAAGAACCCAAACAACTGCCCCCTATAACTATAAAACACTTAAAATCCCCAATCCAGGCAGCTGGATCCGCGCCGCAGCCCCAACGCCCCGGCTCAGCGAGTCCCAGTGCTCGGACTCTGAGCTCCTGCCGCTCGCCGAGCACGAGGTGGGCTCCTCGGACGAACTCTCCGAGACGCAGGACTCGGCTTCCAAATACCACAGCTGCGAAGCCGTTGCCGATGATGACGAGATGACGTTGCATTGAAGATAACGTTCACAAAGTTAACTTAAAGTTCGCTTTGTTCAAATTTCATGAAGTGAACTCAACGTTTGCTTTGACATAACTTTGCATGAGTTTTGTGCAATTCCATTGCCTATAGGCTGTGATACACATGCTATTATTGTCACTCGGTTTCTAAATACCACGGTTGGTGGGCTATGACGATGCCTGATATACGTTGCGGCTGCTTATGATGATGCGATAATATTAAATTAAGATGACGTTTATGAAGTGAATACAGACTTTACTTTGACAAAATTTTGCTAAGTTCTGTAAACTTCCACAACTGTACTGGCTGCGTTACACATGGTATTATTGTAGTTCATGGCAGCATATCACCATAATAGCAACCCGGTTAGTATTATCGTCGGATTTGTGTAAATACCACAGCTGTGAGTCTGTTGCTAATGACGACGAGATGACGTTGCATTAAAGATGTTACATTAAGCGAACTTTGACAAAATTTTGTCTAAGTTTTGTAATGCTCCAAAAAAACCATGCGTACCTACCTACCAATATTTTTCAGGGTTGATGAGCCCTGACATTTCAAGTCATCAGTGATAGTTTCCTCATTTTGTTATCCGTCATCTTGACAAAGACATGTCAGGGGATGTATGTGTATACCATTTATTTGTATCTATTGTTTTGCCGTTGTTGTTTTGTTTAAATGATTACTATATGGAGAGAGAAATTATGTATCATAATAAATATTACGAACGTTTTTGGTGTTTTTATTGAAATAATCATACGAAAGTGTAGCGGACAAATATGAAAACAAAAAATCGTATAAAAAAGATATATATAAAAAAGTATTAAAATGTTTTGGCGAATTGTCTTGAATTATTATTTAAAGCCCATAGAAGGTGTAAAAGATGTATAAATATGAATTTTACATCTATCAGCTGTATTTCTTTCAATATACGGGGTACAAAAACAACTTCCTATGGTAAAAAAATGTTTGCCGAGACAGCTTGTTATTAATAAATATTCTATGCATAAAAAATTGCCGCGATTTCCCGATATCCCGGGGACATTTCTTAATTTGAAGAGAGATGGAGTGATGGAAAAGAGGTACTAAATAAGCATCAGCGAATCTAAGCTTGTCAAAACCATTAGCTTCCGTCCACTAAAATACAATAATAGACCCATAAATGGAGCGGTATACACTAGTGGGTATCAGAATAATGTAACATTGGGAAGTGGAAGTAAGGACATGTCATGGCGACCGTTTGCTGATTAAATCTATTACGCCAAAAAGGGCGTGACAAAAAAATAAATATTTAAAAATATAATATTCATTCTGTATAAGGGCTGTGGTGCGCAGCATATTGGAGGTTAAAAGGACTGGTCGTGTCCGAAAACCATGCTGCGCTCAAAAACCCATATATCTGTCCATATAATAAAAGATGTTGGAGTAGCAACTGCAAATCTGAAGTGGGAGTCCAGTCCACGTGATGCACTCCTGCAAAACAAAGGCTACATGTTTTTTTTATTTAAATATAGATATGTTGATGAAAGAATAACAGCCAAGGTGCTCTTATCGCCACATAATAAACTCATATTAAACATTTAACAAAATAAACACACTAGTTATACTCAAGTAAACAACAAAAACAAAAAACTTACAATAAAAATAAAACTTAGGTACCACAATCAACGTAAATGTACTTACCGAGATATGTAACTTAATTCACCTAGGTATATTATGTATATGTACACTACTATTACACTTTGTTCTCCTAATTCACCTGGGGTTCAAGAGTGTTTAATAAGAAAGCCAAAGTCATTGATTTAACGCAAAGCACAACCGACGTTGTGTATTTCTGTGTCGAAGTCTTGCCTTGCTGAAGGCTGGAAATACATTAAGGAACCATTATCCATATTTGCAACCCTTTTTTCAGTAGTAAATGTTTAAAACGGGTATTATAGCGCGAAGATTAACTAAAGAAACGAAGTTTCTTTTCAGTATTTCTCTTTAAAAACTGAAAAGAGGGCGCACTGACATGATATTAAATGTTTAAAACGGGTATTATAGCGCCAAGATTAACTAAAGATAAGCATTTAGCTTACCTTCGTTTCTTAAGCATTTAGCTTACCTTCGTTTCTTTTGTTAATCTTCGCGCTATAATACCCGTTTTAAACATTCATATCATGTCAGTGTGCCCTCTTTTCAGTATTTAGAGAGCAATTGGTTAAAGCGAAACATTATCAAATTCTGGTCTGTATTTGGGGACCGTCACAAAACTAACAACTATAAATATAAAAGTATTTATACATTAAAAAACTAAAACTAAACATTAAAAAGTATAACAGCAATCTCACAGATCTTATTCTAGCGTTAAAAAGATGCTAACTCTAAACGTATTCCGAGGCAGCGGCGACATGGAGTAAAATAAAATTGTAGCTACTTACCAGAGTACCATACAGAAAACATTACCTTGAAACCAGAACATTATCATTACCTTGAAACCAGAACATTACCTTTACCTTAAAACCAGAAGATTACCTTTACCATAAAACCGTTACCCATACCAAAACCTTATACCTCAAGTCAAGCCGTGCGTCAGATTTAAAGAAACAGAGAAGCAAGTAGTTCTGAAAAGAACTAGTCATACCGTGCGTCAGATTAAAAGAAACACAGAAGCAAGTATTTCTGACAAAAACTAGTCATACCGTGCGTCAGATTAAAAGAAACACAGAAGCAAGTAGTTCTGAAAAGAACTGCTTAGCCATTTCATTTTAGAAACAAACTGATAGTCCTGAAAAGGACTGTTTATGTTGAAGATGGATTCAGGCAGCAGCCATTAAAAAAACTTTTGATACCTTGAAGGTCAAATTTTGGAGAAAATCCAAAAAAATACTAAAATTGACATAGCTCCTAAGCTATAACACTTTAGTTAGAGAATGTTAGCTTTAATAGGTAGCAAATAACCACCTTTACATGACCTTTTGCTATGGCCAGACCTTCACCAGTCACCCTGTATAATAGTGGGTTATTTATTAGAAATTTTCATAAAAAAAAGTAGTTACTATAATGGGTGAATAAAGATTAATTAAAATTTAAACCGACTTGCAATTAGTAAGTAAATCAAGGATAGGTGTTTACAATTTACTATTAGTTCACCTAGGTGCATTAACCCAGGTGAATTAAGTTAACGACAGGAAAATGTTTATTAATTTAGGATCACTTGCAATACTTGCATCAGGCAGGATGGTGGTCAAATGCTTGTTCATAGTGATTAAAAAAAAAATCGCAGTAGCTTTGTTACCGGACCAAAGAGCATGTCGCCATCTGGGAAATAGGCAATGAAATCATTGATGAAGCGTATAGCTCGAGGAGTCGGTGCTTTGCAGCGTCCTCCGTGGCAGCGCGACAAGGATGGGCACGCGCCGCGCTCCTGCACGTGCAGTCCCACGCCGGTCACAGTGCTCGGGTTTTTCACGCCCGAGCCACACAATGCGGTGTATATAGTGAGATTTATTGTATACTCGTAACCACAAGAGGTAAGGAAATGGCACCTACCTACGTACTTATTAGCAAAACGAGCTTGAAGTACACAATAATAAACTGAACACCCTTCACGTCCATAATATAAATTGGTATCTAAATAATCTTGCATACAGAACGTACCTACTGTATAGAAAATTGCACCGCACCTGCCTAATAGGATTAACCTTTCGTTGACCCTTGCTACCCCGTCCCTATTCAACTTACTTATCTACAGTTGGAGCACGCGCTGTCAAGATTCATATGAAATGATAGCAGTATAAGAGTGTACTTAGCTTACTTTAGGTAAAAGCAAAACATGGCCTACTTTTATCAAATACTTCTTAGGTACGATTTGTGTCTTTTGGCCCCAAACAGTTAGGCTTAAAGTGACCTTAAAACATATTTCATAAACAAGGGTTTTGTCTACCTTGGTATAGACGTAAATATTGCACGTTTTTAGTTTGTTACGTCAGTAAAAAATGTCAACTTTCAAGAAAATGTATAAGTGTATTAGAAGACATTTTGTCGCGCAGTAATTTATTGAAACGAGCAAAATCACACTAAGCGTGATAGGTAACAGTTAATCACGGCGCTCATTTGTTTTATCTAGAGTCATTCTTCACGTATTGCGGCGTGAGGTATTAAGTTGTAAAATACAATAATAGACCCATCAATGCACTTAGCTAGGTACTAGGTACCCTCATAAGGTCTGGTGCTGTCTATAAACTTAAATATTTGTAGGTATCCAAGTCTACAGAAGTGTAAGGGTTTTTCATTTGTTTCACATTAGACTCAGGAAAAAGGTTTCTTGCAGTGTAATATAGTAGGTAGATATTATGGCTTATGCCGCCCCCTGTCACGTCGGGTTATATACACTTGAACCGTGGGTATTTGCTTAGAAAATGCCTCTGCCTGTTTTAGGATTAAAAGATGAAGTGCTTTTCTGTGCAAATAATTAATATAGATAACATTTTAAGTGTCAGTTTTCATTGCTAGATAAAATACTACCTTCCAAAGAAACCAACACAATGCAAATATGCCGATCATTTAATAAATCAAGTAGGAAAATGCTGTCACTTATCGCGATTTCCTTCAGCATTTTATTCCGAGGGCGAACGATGACGAACGTTCCTAACAGCATTCTACTCACTATCATGATTTGCTATTTATTATCTTTCAATAGCATACTATCTGACCTGTCAACATGCTACGAAGGGGATAGTTCGTAAGGTTCTTATAGGTTCGAAAATTGTTTACCTATTAATTCTCCCAAAACACTGATTTTCATAAGATTTCAATGTTTCCTTGTGAATATGTTGGAACTTAAAGAGGAGGTCTAGGTCTAAAATATTGTACCTAATATGTACAAATAAACTGGATGCAGTTATTGTATATAATAAAACCAATCTTTTAAATAAAAATCAGGGTGAAATGGCTAGTGGCATCGCAATCTGATAGCAGTTTACCGAAGCAGCTAGGTTTTTAGCACACGCACTTTTATGTCCTCATCAATCAACCCCAACATACGATACCTAATGTAATTGTTATCTATCTACCAACCTATCTATCTATCCGCAAAAACACATTGCACAGGTTACGCGTAGATCCGGACAATTATTTTTGGGTTTCGTAGCTCAAAAGGAAAAAAACGGAACCCTTATTGATCACTTTGTTGTCCGTCTGCAAAGACACTTTTTCTCAGGGACGCGTATCAAGATGAAATTAATATCAAATACTGTGGAAAAAATAAACTTCTAAGCCCCGTCAACGTAATTTAAAGATCAGCCGTTTATACAGCAAATGTTATATGGTTTATTTTTTAAATTTTTGATTGCACTAAAACTATTAAATAGACGATCAGATCAAGCTCCAACGGATATTTCACGGTCAAAATACAAAAACTAACGGTTTCTTTTTTCTAGAGACTTCAAACGATTGAAGGATGGTGCACACCAGAAACCTGCCGACAAAACGAGGGAAAGGGGTAAACAAAACAAAGCACAAATTGTTTTGGCGCCAAAATTCACAGTGCCAACACAGATTTAGTTAGATAGCCTACTCATTTGGCCGCTGTCGCATACACATGCGACCTCCAATTGTAGCTGGGCTTTAGGCAATTAACCTACGTTATATAAGTATGAATAGGTATTGGACTATACGTGCCACTATGGTCTTGAACAGCTCCAATTTAAGTAGGTATATTATAACTTAAAGGTGATAAATTATTAGTTGTTACGCCATGAAAAGTTTCGACAGTAGGTATAGGTATACAGAGTATTAGGCAGCTGCTTATGAAGTTACGTATGATGTATTGAAATACCTACTTAAATAATCATAATGAAGTTACGACGGGTGTACTTACCTACCTGCAATTTGAATGTAATGATACAATTACCTGCTATCTAGTTGGGGAGAGTTACACATACTTAGTACACAACATTGTATAGATTAATAGCTGTCTCGGTAAACATTTGTTTTGCCATAGGAAGTCGCTTTTGTGCCCCAAGTATTGGAAGAAATACACCTTTTAAACCTTCTCTGGACTTCCCCGTGTAATTTAAGACCAAAATTAGCGAAAACGGTCCAGCCGTCAATACATTTTTATATATAGAGACGTATTGTCTCTTTTATATATAGAGATAATAGATTACAGAAATTAATTTTAGAAAATGTACAAGGTCAAATTAAAATGTTAGCGAAACTCGGAAAAGTCACTCAGCCCATGATACTAAACAATTTTCCCCAAGGAACACTATATCAATAACGAAAATAAAATCCTCGTCAAGTGGCAATCAGCTGATCGGTAAGTTTGTGTATAGAAATGAAATATTTCTTTCGTGTTTGACATAGGGTTCTGGGGAAAGTAGTTTAGTATCATGAGCTGACTTTCTCGAGTTTTGCCAACGGTTTTAACGTTCTTTATACGACAACATACTTAAGTTTATAAAAAATACTTTCTTAACTATTTCAGTTTCGAATGCACCTGTATACACATTACAACACTAGGTTTTGTATTAGCAACAGATTATGCAAAAAAGGGTTCTACAGACTGGCAACTTGGTTACCAATTTACGATACGAGCAAGGGGACCGTAGTGACGGAATATCTGGCACCTATCGGGACCTGGCACATACGACACTTTCGGGAGCCAAACGACCGCTTCATTCGAATCTCATGGTCCGTCCCAGGTCCAATGCATTAACGAAATGTACAAATCATATCACGTGTCATGCGGTTCGACAAACGTGCCAATTTTACAAAATTGGAAAACCAGTATTTCTTTTTTATCTGTAGGTTGTTTCTATACTGATTTAATTTGTCTAATTTATACTGAAATTGGGCTGACGTCTAGTAATCATGTAATCTATTCAAATCTTTACGCTTCATGCAATTTAATCCCAAAGCGGGGTAGGCAGAGGCACTTGATAAAAAATACCCATGGTTCACCAAGAGTATTTAACCCAACGTGACAGGGGGTGAGCCCATCGTCGTTATAGGGTTCACACACTTCATCACGCGGGTTTCATCACGATGTTGTCCTTCACCTTACTAGCGTTGCGTTACGTACATAGGTTCTGAAAAAGAGTCCCATTAGTATACGTCCAGTAGCGAACTCGCGACCTGCCGATTGCAAGTCAAGTATCAGACCAACTGACCACAGACGCTCTCAACGCTTTATTCAACTCTTTATTTTATTAAAATTGTACAAAGGCGAGATTAATGCTACAAATATTTTATCCAGTTAATCTTATCACATCGTGGACACTGAATTTAAGACAATAGAAGTTTTATTGTTATCACGTCGACAAGTGGGGTGTGTCCCCGAGAGTGCTAATGGGTGGGAACATATACTAGAAATCGATTGGTATTGAGTTCGAATCTGACTTCGAGTCTGTCGTAGGACTTCATTTCTGATCCTAAAAACCTCAATCGAGAGGATTCTGAAAGAGTGTATTTTGCTTAGAAATTGTCTCTACATGCCTAAAAAAATAATACTAAGTAAATTCTGATGAAAATTCCACCTATATATAGGAGGAGGATGTAAGGTCGGCTAAGAATGTGGTTTATGAGTTTTGATCACATTTCTGTATTACAAAAATATCAATAAGAAGAATTGTTATGTTACATTTGACCTAACCGTATGGTGACGGTGGCGTGTAGAATACATGTGTCACCATCTCAGCCCGATTTTAAGTTAAACCACAACACCACTGCGATCGCCAACCCGCCTGCTAAGATTATTGACATTTCCCCCCCAAATGATCATGGAAATTATTGGGGGGAGGCCTTCGTCCAGAACGTCCGCCTCGTCCTGGACGTAATGTGGCTGATGATGATGATGAAAGCCAAATTCCTGGCCGACTATATCTACCAAAGAAGAACTATTGAAAAGTGAACAGTTTGCAGTTATCTATGAAGTTCGGGGAAGACAGTTCGTTCTAGTAAGTTTCCGCCTAATCAGATGTTCCACTTTGAAAGGCACAAGTTTCGTTCAATTTCAGATAAGAAAATCTCAATAGCTGTAGATAAATTGATTGCTTTGAAGCAAAAACTTTCCTTCATTCAGCGGTTTCACAGTTGACTTACCCGCGAGTTAGCGTGAGTTGCTTCCATCAAACTGCTACGTACGGAAATTGACATCTGAAACTTAACAACGCAGATGTAGGTTGGACTCGCTTCTTTATATTATTATTTTGTTGTATAGCTCAAACAAAGTAGTATAATCCAAGTTTAAAAGACCTTTGTCCAGTTCTATCTTTAGCTACAAACTTCAGTACAAGCTGAAGAAAGGTTACGCTATCTTACAACGCCCAATCAAACTTTGCTGTTGACAACGGGAAAAATGTATGTATACACTAACCCCTCTTTACTAATAATAAAAGTTATTCAACGTAACTAACTCAGCGGCTTGTATTTTTCCATCATTTGATATTTGACATGTGAAAATTACAAAACAGTGTGATAAATTACACTATGTATTACGTGTCTTAAGATGTGTAATTATTATTACACGTGTGATTAAGTAAGTATTTAACTGATAATAATAAGATGACCTAAGTAAACATCATTGAAATAATATGTTATAGAGACATTTGATTCTTTAGAAAAATTTTAACTACATTACCACTTACTCATATTAAACAAATGTTCTGGTGATGTTAAAAAACGCTATACCTAGATCTTTTTGATGAAATTAATTAATTTTCTTTACGTACCTATATATGCGATATACTCTACGCTAACAAAGCTGCGGTTTATTTAATTCGTTTCGTTAACTATGTCTGGCTTAGCGAGTCGTCGCATTAAAAGGCGGTGAAAAATTTGTAAAAAAGCTACCTGAAAAATATTGAAAGAATTCGCAAACACGATCGCTATAGTATATGTTAATACTAATTATAGTTTCCAATCAGAAATATGGGTTAGGTTAGAACATCTTAATTTGTTAAATGTATATTAAGCTGGCTCGGCTGGTTAAAACTTAGTAACTTAGTTTTACAAGAAATTCGTTGATGTTTTTTGTTGTAAAACCAGTTGTACTATGAAGTTGGTTCAGGGGGAAACACTGGTTTCTTTCATGCAATTTTGACAGCCCATAAGTGCTGACATCATAAATGCTTTACAGTGTACTCAATACCATTTATACGCTGTTGATGTACAACTCTACGCTTCAAACCATCCGTCAGCAGAGAAAAGCACACTGGAAAATATAAGTAACGATCTGGATCGTCTCATTGCTTGGTCGGACAGAAGCTGTTTGGTGCTGAACCCTAGAAAGTCAAAATTCATGATCCTTGGAACAAAAACCCAAATACTCAATACAGTACACTCCATGGCTGCCCATAATATATCCATCGAGGGCGAACCAATTGAGCGAGTGATCGAAGCCAAGAACCTCGGTATCCTCATGGACACCGAGCTGCACTTTGAAAAACACATTGTTAATGTCGTCAGTAACTGTTTCTATCGTCTCAAATTGTTGTATCGTGTGCGCAATTACCTCAGTGTTGATCTTCGGATCACGCTGTGTGAGTCGCTCATACTATCGCGATTGAACTATTGTGACGTCGTCTTTGGTGGATGTATTCTTGGTAGATCCAAACGACTTTTACAGCGTGTACAAAATGCTTACTGCTCGTTTTTGTTTCAAAATCCCACGTCGTTCCCATGTCACTCCGTACTTGAACAAAGCAAATCTTCTGAATATGGAGGCTCGTCGAAACCTACATCTCGCTACTCTTTTGTTTGACGTTGTCCACAGCAAAGAGCCGCCATATTTATATGAACAACTTAATTGTAAAGTGATGTTGTTTACACCTTTGCACAGAACTGCTGCATTTCGGGGCAGTTTCAGGTTTGCGGCGTCCAAGTGCTGGAATGACATACCTCCTCGTCTTCGCAAAGCTGGAAATCGGATCACCTTCTGGAACGGCAGAAGAATTCCTCATCCCAATCCAGCACTTTGTTAGCAACTACTGCACATTGACTTCAGTGGTCGTGACATCTATTTATATAGTATATTAGTGTATTATATGTACGTATTTATATTTTCTATCGTATAATTGTGTCTGATGCTGGCACTGCTGGACTCGTGCGTCACACCCCGGGCACTGGCTGAAAATCAGCGTCGTGGCGTAAGTCACGGCAACATGCTAGGCCAGCTGCCCCTTCATCGCCGCAATAATTTAGTTTTTTTGAATTGTGTATAATATGTGTATTTTGTATTCTGTTATTAATTTTTTTTATTTTGTATGCTTTTATTTTTGCCTTGAGGCGTGAATAAATATTTTTTCTTTCTTCTTTCTTTCTTTCTTTCATAACATTGTTTGTCTCAAAAATATGTAAAATAATGACCGGTAACTTCTATAGGGACTTAGGCTGACCTCACACATCACCTCAAACGGTACGGGAGCGTTCCAGGGCCACGGTTGTAGTTTCCATGAACCCTGTGAAATGCTTGTGGGAATGGCTTTCGCTTCTCGTAGCCCAGATACAATAGATATAATACCATAGGTTCGGCCGCGGCCAATTTTTCTAGTCGTTCCGCATATGTGTGACGTGACCTTTAACTTGAGCGTACGTTACCTACATATAGGTCAAATTACTAAGTAACCGAATGAAAATAAAAAAAACAAAATTTAAAGATTTTTTATATGTTAATAATTAAAATTTGAATCTTTCCCACATCTACTTAATTTCACAAAATGATTGCATTTTTTCCACGAAAACTTCTTTATCCTCAGGTTTCAAGTCCGGGTATCGCACTAAAATATCATAAACTAACTTCGACACTCCAAATTAAAAAGATTTAGACATTTTACGCACTTAAATATTCAATTCAATTACTCAAAATGGGCAATATCTTACAATAGGGGTATTGTTTACGTTTTATGTTTAAAATCTAGTCGTTTATTAATAATTTTCTCAGAAACCGTTGGACCGGATCATGTTCCCGAAGTAAGCCTGTACCTATCATGAAAATATAGGGGAGGCAAGCAACCATCAATAATTTTCAGCACTCTCATGCATAAATGCATAGGTACCTATTTAGGTAAGTTTATATGTTTGCATTGTTCATAAATTGAAACTTAGTTCTCGAATTTATTGCTTCTTGCACTATTGGCATTAAAACCACATTATGTGTAATGAATTCACTGAAAAGATTTTATTTCAGATACACGAATACAATGGCATGCGACTTCAGAACGAATGTAATCCTATTTCTCAACACAGCAGAAGCCAAACTAATTACAGTGAATTCAACATAATTCCGTCGTATTTTACTTCTTCTATGCAGGCAGTTTGCAAGTTAATAATATTAGGTCTAGGCTTTAAGCATTGGTTAAACATAAAATTTTACCTAGGTACAAGGAGAAATTAATTCATACCTACTACCCCTGAAATTAAGTCGTGGATGTAAAAGAAGTAAACGCCATTATGAATGATGATGGACTGGTTTGTGTGATAAGGCCTAAATAGAGAACTATCGCTATTCTTAAATTATCATGCTCAATTGTTTTACGGTTCCATCAGGTCAAAGTATCATAGCATCATCACTACACAGGAGGAATTATTAAGCATTTAATAAATTTTAGCAAATTATCTCTCAATTCACGAAACATATTTAAGTCGTCATTTAATTTAGCAGCGAGCAACTAAAGGTCCCGGATGCATGTCTGCCGGCGGCACCAGCAGTCTGGGTCACGTGGTCACTAGCCGTTGTTTAGTACTTCCGCACTGACACGGTACACTTAACTGAATTTAAACGGTAACTACAAATTGTAAGTAATGTAAGATCAGACCGGCAGATTTGACACATATTTGTTAGAAATAGTTTTTAATAAAACGCAAACATTTTTTATAATAAAGCTTTTACAGTAAAGCGAGTGTACTTTTTACGTGAAAGGAGAAGGAACGTCACAAACATCTACACAAAACTTTAACATTTGAATACTTATAGTCAATGCACAGTATAAAGCCAAGTCGCCTCTCGCTGTCTGTTCCTATATATGCTTAGATCTATAAAACTACGCAACGGATTATAATGTGGTTTTCTTCAATAAGTAGAGTGATTTTCGAGGAAAGTTTGTGTATTATGTATGTATATACATCCATATAATAGCAGAGAAATACTGTTAGTAATGTAGGTACATTGATAAAACATTTGCCAGGCCTTTTAGTACGTATTGTATAAGTAGAGTTGTAAGCACCTTGTAGAGAGAGATTATTTCGTTCAGTTGCACCCAGCTCTTGCCTTGCTACAAATAGGTCAAGACTTCAGTAATAATTCAAACAGTTTCAAGTTGTGTGAAATATCGCATCTCTAGCAGGTATCTACACGTAGCGTGCATGACTTATAATGGTGGAAACCCTACACGTACATAACTCGGAATATATAGTACTATAGACTAGTTGTACTCCGTAGTGTTACCCCCATTATTCTGAATCCGTGAGATTTTCGAGATAAATATAGTCTGTGAGTTATACTGAATACTGATGTATTGCATGAGCTGTATGAGTTGTACAGTATATATTATTATTTGTTCAGTTTAATGTACAGTAAGGTATAATTAATTGCTAAAAGGTATGGATAATGATATGTAACAACAAAAATAATAATACATTCTTAAAAGAAAAATATAATAAAAGATACCGCTCCTGTTTAGGGATAGTTATAATTTTATATAAAAACTAGCTGTCCCGGCAAACATTCGTTTTGCCGTAGGAAGATTTTGACCCCGTTGGATTGGATTAAATACAATATAAACCTTCCCTGGACTTACACGAATAATTCAAGACCTAAATTAGCCAAATCGGTCCAGCCGTTCTCGAGTTTTAGCGAGACTAACGAACAGCAATTCATTTTTATACCTCTACTAGCTGTCCCGGCAAACATTTGTTTTGCCATAATAAAATAACCTAAGCCTTTGTACCCCGTGTATTGGGAGAAATACAACTGGTAGATGCATAAAAATTAGATAGTAGCCGATTCTCAGACCTACGGAATGCGCATATAAAGTTTGGTAAAAATCGGTAAAGCCGTTTCGGAGGAGTATGGCAACGAAAA
>SJJU01013718.1:0-14318 GCA_012932125.1 Conopomorpha cramerella
TTCATTAGGTACCTATTCACCCGCGTCTTGAAAACCTTCAGACTGTACTGCGCAGGAAACACAGACTCCGCAAGTCATTCCACGTCCTAGCGGTTCGCACTATGAAAGTAGACGCAAACCGTTTGGTTCGCGTAAATGGTAAATCCACCTGGTATAGATTACGTTTTGCCGTTCTCCTGGTTGTCCTATTATAAAAACGCGATGGGGGTATTAGGTTATGCAACCCCGTAGCACACTCTCCGAAATGCACCCGATAGAAGACTTATGAGACAGGCTGTTATGTCACGTTACGTACGAATGACCTTTTTTCAACAAATCGCAGCCCGTTGTACGTCTTGTCACTTCTTTCTTGGAGCTCTGTGCTAGGGGTGCAGTGACATTTTTCCTGCAATCTGGATATTCTGTGGGTATATATTTCCATGTAATATTTTAGTTATCTTCGAAAGAGTTGGCGCGATAGTAGTCCGCCAGGATGAAGCTTGATTGACTACTGCTCGGAATCGCATTAAGAAGAGAAAGAAGCCTTTGTCCTACAGTGGAATACACTGGGCTAATAATAATAAAATTGACTTAATAGTAGTAGCATTGTCACTGTCACACAACGTAAACAATGTTACTTTAAGACGTCATGATAAGGCTCTCGGACTCGTAACACGGTCGGGTAAGATTTGTGCAACAAAACTTGCCAGACGATATCGTCTCTTTCGTACGACTCGTTGGTATGAGTCATGAGTTTGAACGTCATAGACTACGTGACTTGAGATGTGTCATGTTTGAACCTTGATCTTATCCTCGCGATTTGTTAAGTAATAGGTGGTAGAATTTGAAAAGTGCATGAGCTGGTCAAACTGGTCTTTGTATTATTCCAATGTACGTTAATTATAGAGACGAGAGTACTGCCTATATGAAATGTAGAAAAGGTTTGTGGGATTAGAACACTAACAAACCGTCTTTTCTCTAATAAGGTTAGGCCACCAATTTTCTCCAATCACGGGACAGCACCGCGAGCTGAGATTGGTTGACATTGCCGTAAACAAATGTATCGACATGAAACCATCGAAATGTTTGTTCTAACCCCACTGGTACGTATTCAATTTAGTGTAAACAGTGCACGTCCACTAATACGTTAATACATAGTGCTAAAGGATCAAATTTTATAGAAACTAAGTTGGATTTTCTAGAAAGGTATGTTAGGCTGTTAGTCATAGAAATACACTCGTTTTTTGGTTCCATAAATTTTACAACATAAGTACATAATAAGTCACGCCCTTTTTCACGCATTCTACAATGGGGGTTATGCGATAAAATATAATTATATATCATTATGGCTATCACAGTTCTTTCAAGTTTCTTTTTTTATTACCTTCCCATATTTCCTACAGATTAGTTACTATATGTAATCATACGATGCACGTCACATCAATTTAAACTCTAGACTAGTTAGGTTTCTTCAATGTTTCAATACAAGATTGGGTTCTTTTTAGATCTAAGTATTGCTTTGTTTGAACTTTTTGATGTTGCTCAACTATCCTTAATGCTTACATTTCATCAAGAATTCTTCGACAGCTAAAACTACGTATTTAATCACATGACGCCAGTCAAATGTTCTTGGTCCATGGGTACAGTACCGATCTTCGGAACAAAATATAAATTCCAGCGTAACTTGGCTAATTCAGAAATCTACCTAACCTTATACAATAATCTATATAACAACGACAATTAATAATATAAGGTCCCTACACAGTAATCAAAGTCAAAAATAGTTAGATTCCATCACGTAAAGCCAAAGATTATAAGCTGTTGTAAATTTGAAGTATGTACCACGAGTAGTTTAGTTTTAATATCCAAAACTAACTTCTATCTTTTCTCCTGAACATGTTCAGTTTCGTAGATCCGACTTTCTTAATACGGACCATCGACATATTCGCAATGAAAGTAGTTGATATCAAAATACATACATAAGTAGGTTGGCAAGGAATCATCATACACATTAATGTATTCATGTAATTTTGAAACGTTCAGATATCAAACAATGAGAGCCGAAGCAATTTTGAAAATCGAATGCGGTTCAGTCTGGTCCAGGCAAAAACTAGCCGTGCTGCCGCCGCCGCCGCAAACGCCCCTCATCTCGCCAGCAAACAGAAAGCTGTAGAGACGCTTTCAAAAGTAATGGAAAATTAATAGATAAACAATGGCCTGTTATTATTTAAGAAACAACAGTTACAACTATGTAGCTTCAGGTTGAACTTTATGTTGGCAGCTCAGTCTTTTATAAGGGTTAACATGGAGACTTAGATCTAAGACTATTATTTTCCTACCAATATTAGAAATGCGAAAGCAAATTCTAGTGGTAATAAAAAAAATATACACCGAAGGGTTAAATTAATAAAAAAAGTGTTCAGCATTTTCCCGAAACCTCCATCCGTTTTTAAGCCACGAGAACAATTTTCGTCTTCTTTACAACATTGACATATTATTTTATGTTTAAACATTAAAAAAAACAACATTATATTCTAGAATTGCCCATTACAAGATTTTTCCACGGAAGGGTGGGTTTTTAGGGATCCGCACTTTAAAAGGAAAAAACAAGAACTTTGGAAAAGGCACAAACTAAAGTAATGTAAATTAAAAAGTGTTATAAAACCGCTCCAATAATTTCTTTGTCCAGCAGAAATTCGCCGCCTCGCCGCTCAGACTCAGCGCAAAAAGGCTTTACCAACTGCAGGAGACATTTCCAAATGTTCTGAAACTATATACCATGGACTCTTTATTCTTAATCACACTTCCAAACGAGAGTTTAAGTAACCTGGTTTGAGGGGAATGCCTCATGCTGCCAGACTGGGATGGCACTAACGCAAGGGTAAGGCCTTAGGACAAACGTTTTTTTTTAAAGCATTCGACATAAATAGTACCTATATATACGCTAGGTTTTAAAGTTAGTGCGTACTTACATGGATATAGACGAGCTGCTTACTTCAGAGACGTCGTGCCATTCTTTATTCAAAACCAAGCCCAGCCCGGTTTTCAATAAAATCGATATTTCTATACTTACTTTTCGAAGATAAATATTAAACATTATGGTTCGGTGAAAGTTCAAATTACATGAGTTGTTAAAAAATATATATAAGTACACCTGAATATCGTTAAGAAGGAAGCGTTTCTGTTGCAGACTAAGGGCCTTACTAATAATGGCGGAATTGCTATTTCGTAGATACACAAAGCTCAACTTAACTTGTAAGTTGTATGTCAAATACGGAATAACCAGTTCAAGTAGACCTGTAATAACCGTTGTATAAATGACAATGCGTTTATTGGTAAGGGGGTTTCAGTACTTATATATAACCGAGAAAGACGAAATAATATTTCCTTCACTGTAACTGTGGGCCATCAACAACTACATAAGTATATATAGGGTGGCTATTTCTTTTTAAACGCCTTAAACCAAGACTCATTGAAATCCGTCAGTATGCTAAAGTCTGAAATTATAACATGTACGACGATTTGTTCTTAGGAACCATGTCACCGATATTAAAAATTTACTATATTCAGCTCGGGTATCAAACCCGGTTGTTTTGAGAAAAAAAATTACACTATTTTTATTTAGAGATGGATTCCATAGGTCTTAAGAAGTAAATGTTTCTATGAAACCTGATGTCTGAAATGAATACAATGCGTTGTTTTCACATACTTTCATTTATTTTAGTAGGTGTTGTTAGAAGTAAACACTGTTTTTTAAAACAATATTCTAACTGTTTTTTATAACGAAAAAATGCAGTTTTTCTTGTTATTAAAATGGATGACATGGTTCCTAAGAACTGTTTTTGAATTCTTATGTCTTATAGTTTCAGATTCTCCCACACTGACTGATATGAATGAGCCACCGTGCATATCAGTAACAACGAGTTATTAAAGAATCATAACATTTAATAATAACAATACATTGCACAATTTTTATTTAAAACTTAAAACGATTATATCTTTAAATGCTCCATCGTAGACCACATCGCTGCTTAACATCAGGCAGGATGGTGGTAAAAGGCTTGTTCAATGTGTTTAAAAAAAAATTGAAGTAGTAAGCTTTTTTCTGGAGTCGGAGAAAGGGCTATAGTCCGCGCGCTGTATAATCCATTTTGACGACTGATAGTGATGTTTGTTTGCACATATTAGACACAAAAAATCGACGTTTTCTCATGAGATTTTATGTTTTATCGATGTTCATGAAATAGATATTCATTTATCTATTTTTCTGTTGAAATATTTCAAATAATCTAAAACCCCGTATTCTCCACTTAAACACTGATCAGCTCTTCAACAAGAAAAGGTTTGTTCTGTTCTAATTGTGTCAAGTATACATATAAGATATAGCAAATGCACAGAAGTGAAAGAGTAAGAGACAATATCTTCTGTCCCTTACGCTTATCAGGGTAAATCTGGATCCAAAATGTCCACTTGGTAGCAAAAGTGACAGTTTGGATCCAGAAGTACATCATTTTCGGTACACTTTGGTGGAAAAGAGACAGACTGAGGAGACTGACTGACTACGCGGCTTGCAGGTTTAGTTGTGTTTGGTCTGAGGTTTTAACCTATGGAAATTCATTTGTTATTTATAGCACTACTACTACACCTACTGAACAAGTGTGCTCAATCGTAGACCATATCGCTGCTTAACATCAGGCAGGATGGTGGTCAAACGCTTGATGTTAAGCAGCAATGTGGTCTACGATGGAGTATCGGACCGATTTGGCTGATTTTGGTCTTGAATTAAACGTGGAAGTCCAGGGACGGTTTAAAAGGTGTATTTCTTTCAATACACGGGGTACAAAGGCGACTTCCTTTGTCAAATCAAATGTTTTCCGGGACAACTGGTCTAATAAATATAAATGTTTACTCCAACTACGGAAATGTTCAGAGATTGGCGCCGTATGTGGGTATGTATGTACCCGACTTACTAATAATAATAATATTTTTTTTATTATTCAGTATTTATTTATTGCCATATAAAATCTTATGTCGAACCATGTTAGGCGTTTCTACAATAACAATAAAAGAAATTAAATAAATCATAACATAAATCTTGTTTAGCATCAAATATCTCTACATACTTATTGAATTACCTATTGCACAACGATTAATTGGTGAGCCGTGCTGTCGATACGTTGAGGGGAGGGAGAATGTAGCTTAGCGGTGTAATTGTTTTCCATAAATTCGTTTCGTGAGTAAAAGCCGTTTGAGACAAGAAAGTTTTTTAGCTTTTTTCTAAAAGAGTAATTTTTGTCTTTACTGTTACAGTGTCCGATCATCATCATCAGCCCATACTTGTCCACTGCTGGACATAGGCCTGTCCAATTGCACGCCACTGTGATCTGTTTTCGGCTTCTCGCATCCAGCTTCTGCCAGCCATCTTGCGTATATCATCAGTCCACCTTGCCTGAGGGCGTGCCGAGACGCGGTCTCCACTCGAGAACTCGTTTTCCCCAACGGTCATCGGTTCTACGGCTAATAATATAACGGTGTCCGATAGATTATTATAAATGAGAATAGATTGCTAAATGGGGGATGTTTTATACTGCGATGTTTTAGGTTCTGGTAGGACCTACCTGGTAGGTTCCTACCGTACATCCTACCGTAGGATAGGTTCTGTGCTATGGCGGGGATTGGGGTTATATTTAAAGTGTTCAGGGTTGTTAAGTACATATAGCGCAGATTTATAATCTAGACCAATATTATAAAGAGGAATGGTTTGATTGTTTGTTTGTCTGTTTGAATTGAATAAGTTTCGAAACTACTGGACAGATTTGAAAAAATCCTTCACTGATGATATTTATATTATTATTTGTGAGTAACATAGGCTATTTTATCCCCAAACTCCCACGGTAACGAAAAAACGCGAGTAACACCGCGCAGTACAGCTAGTATTTGACAAAGTGGGACTACACCTATTGGTGATGTTAAGTTACAACAATATTGGCTATAATGCGCATGCACTTCTTCTGCATGGCAAATAAGTCATTGGGGGATGGACTATTTTGTTTGAACGATAAGTATGACTGGTAGGCATTTAGTATATTTTTGAAGATATGCCTTGCGTGTGGGCGTGGGGTGGATGGGATATTTGTTGTGGCGGAGCACGATGCTGGTGGTAGATTGCTACTTTGTTCTAACTCTACATTTTGTTCCCTGTTATACAGGTATAATTTTATAGGTTAGTGAGCTGAACCTGGGATTTCCATATCATAGAGATTTTGTAGTAGGATCTTATGTGAGACTCTGTCATACTTTAAGCTTTCGTCATGTCCAGCAGCATATCCAAAGCATATTTTTACGCCTTCTAGCTCGCGCATACTTTGCATGTATTTTAATACTACGAGTGAGGTGCTAAAGTCGTAGACGGATCTGTTTTCCGTCACTACAATTAAGTTATGAATAATGTTCAGGCCTTCGATTTCCAGTATTAATTCATGGAACTATACACAACTCAAAGTTTAGTGAGTCTGTTAATTTTCTGATTCTGTTTAATACTATTGTGTGTTTATTTTGACGTTCAGTTGCGTTTTTTTTTTTTTATTGTCTGTGTAGTGTATAGATGTATAACAAAATCATCCTCATCATCAGCACATATTTGTCCACTGCTAGATATAAGCCTCTCCAAATGTTGGTTAAATTGTTTTTTTAAATTATCGATGAAAACGTTTGACTACCATCCTACCTGATTCTTTTGAAAACGGTGTAATATAAGATTTTAAGAGATTTTTATTTATTCCATAATCAATTTTGTATTCAGTCAAAAGAAAAGGATAGAACTAGCTAGATCTAACTAAATACGTAGTTGAAATACTCTATCCATCTTATTTATTAAAACAGTTGCTCCGAGTATAAGGAACTGATTTCCCTTTTCATTCTGACACTCTCTGAAATACTACAAGACTTCAAGAATTCAAAACTGCGGTATAATACTTTATTTTTTTAACAAATAGAACAACCGTTTGACCATCATCCTGCCTGATGTTAAGCAGCTATGTGTTCTACGCTGGGGCACACCTTCGGTATTAATCAGGCACAATCCCACCACAACCCAAGCCCTACCTGCCTCTTGGCGTACGAGCCATTCTCTGAAGACCTATCCGTAGATCTTCCTTTCAACGCACACGTTTTCTTGATTCCATACAAATTATCCATGTCCATCCCTGTCAATTTTCCCACTTCTGGGGCATGAAAACTAAATTACGGTGACTTCGCGTCGGGTCCTCGTCGCGTCTTCAGTCTTTAACAGCCTTCATATGTTCATACACCTTTGCTATAAACGATTTATTACTAAACGAGTAGTATTAAGCGTAATTCCAACACCCGCCTAGTACTAACACGACAAACGCACCGCACAATATCGCAAAGGTGACATAGTTTATCACCAACGACTATAGTTTCATAAACCAATATTTTTCTTTACTTTTTTCCCACAGTTCGCGCATGCGTGCAGGTTTCTATCGAACAAAAAATATAGGATGCGCTAGATGAATTATCTTCGATGTAGGTTCAAATGTGGCCTCTATTGTGTATACGTATTGAACGCCTAAACAGAACTGAACATTCATACTTTGCTGTACAGTTCATAGATCTACTGAAACATCCGTATGTTACCAAGCTTTGATGTACTAACATTCTCACATCGTAACTTGAGTAGGTAAAATCTTCATTTACTACCGCATGCAGGATTTCGTACCGTCAGCGTCTCTAAATAAGGTTCAAAACTACTTGACGCCGTATGAATGTGTCGTGATAATTTTTGAATTAAAACAATGGCACTGCAAAAAGATCGATTCCCACAAATACAAGACTTTCACTATGATTTAGATCGAATGAGGGCGTTTATATAAGATACCCTGACTTTACCTGCTTTGAGTGATGTATGCAGTGGTTGTCTAACTTTTATACATGTCAGTTAGTGCATGCTTTGGAGACGTTTGTTTTTTGTAACGCAACTCATTATTCCGAAAAAAGGTTTTGGGCCACTGTTACGTTAACCCTCTTATTTTATGATCATATAAAATAGAGGATCAAAAAGTATAGAGGAGTGGGGTTAGAACAATATGGAAACGTCCGTTCGTTTCGTGTCGATCCATTCGTTTTCGGCAACGTCCACCAATCGTAGCTTTTGTTTTAAATACTAATGGAAGATCGCGGTGCTGTGCTGTGATTGGTCTGTCGTCATTAAAACAAATTAATCACCAGGAATAGAACGAACGTTTTGTTAGTATTCTAACCCTGCTGCGAGTTGATCGGAGTGCATATCTTTCTCTCTATCATCTTTTATCGCTATGAAAGAAATAGCAAGACACATAGCACACAATATTTTTGGGAATAGGTACGTGTGCTTATATTCTGCAAGCTATTGTAAACGTATACCAAGCGAGTTGATCGGAGTGCATATTTTTCTCTCTATCAATCCGTATCGCTATGAAAGAAATAGCAAGATACATAGCACACAATATTTTTGGATGTAGGTACGCGTGCTTATGTCCACTACAATAGTACCACGGACAGGTTAGTTAATAAAGTGTTCTTCACCTTGTACATGTATTGGACACACAACTGGCAAATTAAGTGGATTTTCGAAATCGTTATACCGATACAATTTATAAGGCTCTTTAAGTTTAATAAAGTTTACAAAAGTGTCATTCTCTCTGTCAATGAGGGACTGATAAAATTTATAATTATTAAAAAGTAGGCTTTCTATGACCATAGTCAGACGGTATGTCGTGTCTACATCACCTGTTGAACCAATTAAGAGCAAGTGTAAATTCAACTGTTTGCTGAAGCAAATAAATAAAACATAAGTAATCATTTAAGAGCGTTTACAATTTTAGATTACTTACCAACTTAATATTCTTATTGACTTTTCACGTATAGGTAAAATTCTCCACTGTCTTCTCAAGTCTGTTACGTCACAGATGTCATTCTGGCTTTCGGTACCCACGGGAATTTGAACTCACACATGTGTTAACTTACCACTTTCGTCAGGATAGTCAATTCAAAGTAATATTGTCACGTCGACAAACGGCGTGTGTGCCTGAAAGTGTTCAATTGTGCTTTGGTAACGAATGGGAAGAAGTCTAAATTGATAAATTTTTTAGCTTCTTGTAATAGTCTAAGACAGCATTCAATACTATTTGCAGACACTATGCTAACAGATAGTTACAGATACGGAAACCTGGTAATTAGTCCCGATCCAGTGGCTTTAAACATAAAGCTAGACTTTATGTATCAAGCCACTATGTGGTTGTGTTGTTGTCCCGTTTGCCTTCTCTATTCCATTCTCGTAAAAAATCTGGGCAATACAGCCTACCAATTCACTTGACACGTCTTCATCATCATCATCATCATCAGCCCATGCCTGTCCACTGCTGGACATAGGCCTCTCCAATTGCACGCCACTGTTTTCGGCTTCTCGCATCCAGCTTCTGCCAGCCATCTTGCGTATATCATCAGTCCACCTTGCCTGAGGGCGTCCTACACTCCACACACACGTCTTGTGTAACATAAAATAAGATGTATGATTAACTTCATACGTAATAACAGTATTGTTGTCCTAGGATCTTTCACACTACTTCACAAACGGTCACGACTAAGGTGACATAAGGTATTGGATAAAAGACACAGAAGCAAAATGTGACTGACAAATACCTACCTCAGATCATCACTAAAGCATTATATTTGCGGAGGGTTCTTCCCGCGACGATCCTAAAAGCAGATGCCCTGTGCTGTGCTACAGTTCTCCTCAGATTATGCCCTAGCGAAGTCCACGAGAAGAATTTTGCTCACTCGCTCTCAGAGATGATATAGAGACAGCGATATGCGTGCATGGTGTCAAGAATGGCACTATTGGTCATTCGCACAACATGCCTTGTCACACGACACGATTTTTGAGAACCTGCGAACACAAAACTTTTTGCTTTTGAATACGACGAAAAATGTACTGACCGAATTATTTCGAAAGTTACTGGGGAGATAGATCTTAACCTGGATTAGGATATAAAATATTATAATGCTATATTTTATTCCGGTATTCCAACGGGAAAGGAAGGAATGGGGTGAATAGTGCGTTTATTCCCACGTGTTCCTTTTACAGTTCCTTTTTGAAGGAAAATTACAATTATTTTTATTCCAAAAAGCACCGGATATAGTGGGATTGAACGGAATAGCGCAGGGCACAACTAATCTGAGATAAAAACTATGTCCTTCAGATGCATCACGTCTTCAAAGTCATTTTATGATTCACACTTAAAATTGTTGTCAAGTACTTAGGTCGTATGCTGTCACCATTTACATTAAAAAAGTAGACAACATAATTAGTTTGTAAAACTCAAAATACGTTATACTGAATAAGATGCGCAAAAATTGTAAAAGAACAATTAAGTGTTTTTTTACGAAAATTCAAATAATAGAAATTATCTTTATTTCATGACCGTGCGATGGATCGATTCGTTTGCAATTAAACATTAATGGCGTCTAGATTGTTATTTTATTCAGTCAAAAGTCGTTTAGATATTCAGTGCGCATGATCATCGCATGCTAGGGGTAAATGGTATTGCATAATTTGGACGTTGCGTGCTTAGTGGACTAAACGGCCGACCGGCCAGCCGCGGTCCCGGGTTCAACACCGTACCTTGAACATTTTTAATTATAGGCGACCGTGGAGTCGACTTGACTTCGTTTTTTTTTTTGGATTTCAGTGTGGTTGTTTTTAGGACTATAACGGAGGAATGAGGAAACATTAAAGAAGTAGCTACTAGTATTTTTTTATTCTTCTATACTAGGCAACAAACAAACAATAGCAATATGGTCCAGCTATATGTTTTTATTGTATATATTTTTACATGCATTTTTGTATGTTTAATGTAATAAAAATAAATTTAGAAATTGAATCCACTGGCAAACAGTAAGTCATGGAATGCTTCCTTGGCTTCCAAAACGCGATGTTTAAAAATATAATTATTATAATAAAAACGTAATTGAACATGTAATTAACTACTTTTTATATTATGTTAGTCAGAACTATATAATACCCGTATTTAATTAACGTGACACATGATTAATGTTATTGTACCAACTTTGATATTTTCTTAGTAGGTAAAGATGTGATTAATACAATTATACCTGCCTTTCTAGGTTTTAGAATAATCACATTGAGGACGGATACCGACGATTACCTTAGACTCTTTCAGATTTTTACTTATTACCAGAACAAATACCTACAGGTGTACCTATTTCTTGGTCAGTGTTTAATTTAGACTGATGTTGTTATGCGACATTATTTATAATACGGGTGTAGATTTAAAAAAAATCTTAAGTGAAACTTTTGTCTTTTGCACACAGGAAGAAAGGAAATCAAAATCACAGAATATTCATAACTTTTAATAAGGAATAAGTCTACAGGCTATATGAGTTCAGATGACTTTGTGAAACATCCCCAAGACATTTATATATCCTTAAGCATTTAATACAGAGCAACATTTGAATCGAGTAATATAATAGATCTTATAATTACAGTCTGGTGTGTACCTAATTGGGTCTACTTGTGTCTGCTCCACGCCTTTCCCTATCCAACGCCCGTCGACCGGAAACGGTGACATTTCTATATTAAAAGTTACCTTAGTTTATTCCGCAAAATGATAAACGCGCAAAAAACACATACACACACAGGTGTAAAAAAACACTTAAAGGTCAGGTCATCGGCTGGAGAATTGCTTATGAAGACGCATTTCTCACACCTTTACCGTATTAAGCTGACCTCCTTTGACTAACACTTAACACGTCATTCGAGACCAAGTTACACTGTACTGTTACTTTGTTTCTATGTAACACCTAGATCATTGTAAGCCAAATTACCGTGACCAATGAAACACGAGTAATGTAGTATCGGTGAAGGATTTGAATGATACTGTATAGCTTGAGATGTCCAAGTAACGGTCAGTGATAGTAACACAGCGATTGGCTTTATGCGAGACGGCAGCGGCCACTTCTGCTACAGGTTAAACCACTTGACAAAGGCTTGGAGGTCCTTTATACGGAAAATCTAAGATTATTATTTCATGTCTCTTTGTCTCTGTCTTATAGGAAGTCACTACCGCCGGATCGTTCGCACCTCTTTGGAGCGTGTGGCTAATACATCTGCACATGCGAAGAGCGCTTTCTTGGCCTATCGCTCTTTAGGTGCATTTAGTGAATAGTACCGCAGTCGTGTTTGCTAAGTAAATTCCTAAAATGGTTCTGAGTGACTTTAAAAGATTATTCAATTATACATACTGAAGACGTCACTTTTACTCGACGCAAATTCCCTGTATTGTGGTCGTTAATGCACCAAAATCAGGAGAGTTGCCAACAAAACAGCGACGAAAAATGATTTGATGATGAATGTTTCGTATATGGTCAAAAAACCAAACCATCTCTAGATTTTATACCTATTTGAAATGTTCTTTTTAATTTTTATCAGTGACGTGTAGAGGAGGTATCAAGTTCCTCATCCTCAAATTTTGTTATCAATCTTTCTTAGAGATCAAGAACTAATGCTATAAAATTTGGAAACCATGTCAAATATTTTTGTACTAACTCACATTCATAAACTTACTTGACGATACCACTGCGTGCCTCCCACATAAAAGTTGCGGGTTCGATCCCCGTCTCTGGAATAATACCAAGTGGAATCGTTTCCTCAAATCCCTGACAGAATTCACGGCGACACACAGATTTCACGGTGACAGATGAGTACAAAATTGAATCTTATGCCTAAAAAAAGGGAAAATTAACTTATTTTATTTATGTACGTAAAATACACGTAACTATTGTATTTTACATTTCATCCGAAGCTATCTTAATCAAATAAAACAAACAAACTAAAGAACTAGAAGTACAAAAAAATGTATGTATGTCGAAGCTTTCGCCACCCTCCACTTTCAGAGTTGTATGAAAAAAAAAAACTAGTACGTATAATTACAAACATTAACTCATACAAAGGTACATATATATCCACAATTTTACATGTACCTAAGGTCAGGCTACAGTTTATGTCATTCATACATATCATTATATGCTAAATAGGGTCTACTGGAACCAATTATTGCAGAAAAACAATAGGTAAAGAACAATTAAGGCGCGTTACAGACGAAGACTCCAATTAATAACAATAGTATGTATGTTGTAGAGGATTTGCAAAGAGTATTTATTATTGCAGAAGAGACACCATACAATATAGTAATAGAATAATAAATAGTTTTGCTCACGTTTCAATACTGTGCATTTTATGAAAGCAAAAGCGAAGAAGTGTTCAGAAGGATGGTAAGATAAAAGGAGTATGGAACGGCCTACGGTCAACCACAGCATTTATCAAGTTGGATTAAATGCAAATACAAATATTTACAAATACAAACTTGACGAACTATGGGATATTTTTAGCAACCTTTTTACATAGTAGTTTTTAACGCCCTGGTTTGTTTCAACCAGGGTAGATTTTGTAGTTAAATGCGTGAGGTTTTTTAGTAATTATTGTAAGAACCTAAATAGTGGTTAGTTTGCTATTAGGTAGGTATTTTCATACAGATCAATGAATTACCTATATGGGGTTTTAATGCAGCACTTTGAACAAGCGTTTGACCACCATCCTGCTTGATGTTAAGCAGCGTGGTCTACGATGGAGCACACTTCCTTCAGGAGTTCATCGGTCTGATGATGATGTCAGTAAAGAGGTTCAGGTAGCTTACTAACTTCGCACGCTGCAACAGGTGTGTCCTGATTGTGATTTTTTATCAGCAAAATCTTTTTGAACATTGGAGGACGGGTCAAGTGGGACCTCATAATGACCTTTTCAGGAACCATTTTTTCCCATGATAAAATACAAATTACGAACACCGGGCCCGATATAAAATACTTTCCTAATATCCTCCCTTGTAATCATTATTGTTTATTACATCATGCCCCATCTATTTTAAATGAAATCCACCTACTCTGTGGTTAACAAGAACAATAGGCAAGTACCTATAAGCAGTCATGTAGCCACGTAGAAAACTTACGGAGCGCTGAGAAAAATAACTTTCTTAGAAAACACAATAACTAAACACACTTCTACTATATCCATTGATGGGTGGAAGAGTTGATAATTGAAAAAAAAACTGTCACTCCAATTGAACCTGCCGAGGCGGCTTTTCCGTTGATACTAATAATATTGTGTTTTATATTGAAGGGCATCATTATTATTACAATTTTACTGGGTGAATATGTTGTTGAGTAATGTATTAAAAAAATGAGAAGGTTTTTTCTTATAAAGTCCT
>SJJU01013719.1:0-16563 GCA_012932125.1 Conopomorpha cramerella
CCCTTTTGCAAAACGATCCAAATGTACAATGACGAAGGGCCATGAAATATCTGTGTGCAAATTTGGGGCGTGTGTCCTCCGCCATGTCCTTTAAAGAGCACAAAGATGTTTGAGTGTAAACTTTTGTGCTGCGGCGTCGGGTACAGGGGAGAGGGGGGTGTGTTCGATGTTTGCCTCGCGCGGGGACGGTAGGCAAATACGGACGGCAGCAGCGTTTGTTTGGTGACACTACACGTCCCGTCTTTGGCACGTCTACCCTATTGTTCCTCTTTTCACACTTTGTCGTGCAAATGCAACAGTTGAACAGCGAGGAAAGGCTTTTCGTACGTGATTTGGGTGTTAAGGAAACGCCACGTAGGTGGGTAACTGCGATTCAAGTAATACCTACTTTTTTTATTGTACATACCTACCTAGCTACCGGCGGCTATGTGTTTGAAATACGACTGAAAAGTTTTAAGTACGTGACTTTCTTTTTAATGGGACGTGAAAAACTGCGGTCTGTAATGTTGTTTTCCTAAGTGCGGTGAGAGCTTTGGGCACTTTTCTGTGCTTTCGGGCGGGGCATATCGATATTGCACAATTAAGGTTTCGCTTTATCAAGTAGCCCTCGTAAATATAGTATTATTGATTTATTAATGTACAAGCTTTCCGCCCGCGGCTTCGCCCGCGTGGATTTCGGTTATATTGCGGTATAAAGGACAACTATAAAAAATCTTATCATTCCTACGGAAAAATCTAAGTTTCCCTCGAGAACATCTTTTTTTTCCGGGATAAAAAGTACCCTATTATTTAATCCGGACTTTACGTATGCAAAATTTCAAAGCAAACAATTCAGTAGTTACGGCGTGAAAGACACAAACAAACAAACTCATTTTCCGATGTATAATATTAGTAAGGATGTGTGTCGAAACGTCGGGCAAATAACGAAGGTAAGCCGAATGCTTGTCTTTGGTTAATTTCGCGCCGTTATATTTTTTATTTTATTTATTTATATTTATTTAGGTTCACAAACAGCATTACACACTAGTAGTATTTAACATTTTATAACATAATTCAGTAGGTGTAAAGCCCACACCGTGAACCACTGATAACATTGTATACCTACATACTAGACTTACAAAAGTATTTTATAATTCTAACATTAACAACACATTAACGGTATATTACAATACGTAAATATGAATACATATATAAACATACAAGCATATTATACCTATTATATAAATTTAATATACACCTACAATATACATACAAGTAAATAGACTAAATATATATAGGCATATATATAAAACATAGATAAATACTCACACATACATATCTTAAAATATATATATTAAATATAAGAAAAATTTTTTGAATAGAATAGAAAGGCAATTAGGTATATTTTTTATTTAAACTAAGTTGTGACTTGACATATCTCTTAAATGTAATTAGTTTATGTGAGATGTCCTGGTCCCCAATACCATTATATGTATCAGCCATGCGCGTAAGAGGTGCTCGCTTACCAGCAATTGTCCTACAAATAGGACTGTAAAATAATTTATGTGACTGTCTGGCCTGCCTTTGTTTAACTCTGAACGGTACTCTGAGGTGTAATAGGTTGTTAGTCAGATACATGCTATCATACACAGAATGAAATATGTTATGTAACGTAACACAGTCCAAATATTTTCGACGAATTTCCAAGCTTTGGAGGCCATACTTCAGCAATAAATCGCTATAGTCTAAATTCTTACGGTAAAATTTATATTGTGTAGTCTTTAAAAACTTTCTTTGAACCCTTTCTAGCGAGTTTATGTATTTAAGGAAGTACGGGTTCCAAGTCTGCACTGCATATTCCAGCTGAGGACGAATGAGAGCCTTATAGATGTATATGTATGTTGAGGGATTTTTGAACTCTGTGCAGGAACGCATGACGAAACCATACATCCTGAAAGCCCTGTTAATGATGTTCTCCATGTGCAAGTCAAAGTGTAATTTTGAATCTATTAAGACCCCTAAATCTCTTATGCTGTTAGTGCGCTCAAGTGTGTGGTTAGCCAAGCTGTAAGGATGAAGAATAGTCCTTTTTTTTTTGTAAAAGTAATTATTTTGCACTTTTTTATGCTAAGGGATAATTTGTTTGTGATGCAATAAGTTGTAAATCGATTTAAATCCTCCTGGAAGTTTTGAGCATCGCTTATATTTTCTACTGTTTTGAAAATCTTGAGGTCGTCTGCATATAAGAGAAAGTTGCTGTGCTGAAAACAGGACTCAATATCATTTATAAAAATAATAAAAAGTAAAGGTCCTAGTATAGATCCTTGTGGCACACCAGAGCTGGTGGTACAGGTTGTCCTTGATTCATAACCCTTTATGACCACTCTCTGGGTCCGATTAGATATATATGATTTGAACCATCTCCAGAGTGAACCTTTGATTCCGTTAAAAGCAAGTTTATCTAATAATATTTTATGGTCCACCCTGTCAAATGCCTTCTGAAAATCACTATATGCAGAGTCAATTTGCTTATTTTTGTCAATATTAGTGAACAGATAATCAGTGTACTCTATAAGATTAGTAAGAGTAGACCTCTTTTTAACAAATCCGTGTTGCTGGGGTATGATAACCTTGTGAAAGTGTGGGTAAATCTCGTCGTGAACAAGTCTCTCAAAGGTCTTCGACAGAGAGGGCAAAAGAGAAATAGGTCTGTATTTATCCACCTCTGATTTGGATCCTTCTTTGTGTACGGGTATTATATTTGCTTCCTTCCAGACTGTTGGAAATACTCCCTCTCTAAGACATTTGTTAAATAATAGATGTACAGGTATATATATAGCATGCGCAGTATTTTTTATAAATATAGGTGGAATGTTGTCTCTGCCTGCCCCCTTACACGTGTTTATGTTTTTAAGTGCTGTGTGAACCTTTTCTTCGGTTAGATAGATATTATGCATAAAAGAGTCTACCCCTGAATCACATTATAGTATATATAGTTATAGCCGGTTTAAACAATGAAAATAATCTTAGTGCGCGTTTCACCTGCCGTATAGCTAACCACCAAAGTAAACCATCCAAAGTAGTGCTATGGAAAGGCCTATGCACGGCGTTTCTCTGAAGGATCGAATCAGAAATGAAGTAATCCGACAGAGAACCAAAGTCGATCGAACCAAATCGACATAGCTCATCGGTTTATCAAGCTGAAGTGGGCCGGCCATATTAGCCGAAGAACCGTAACCGTAGAACCGCCAGGATGTGGGACGACTTGCCGGAGTCTGTGTTTCCTGCGCAGTACCTACAGTCTGAAGGTATTTAAGTCGCGGGTGAATAGGTAGCTAATGAACAAGTGTGCTCCATCGTAGACCACATCGCTGCTTAACATCAGGCAGGATGGTGGTCAAACGCTTGTTCATTGTGATAAAAAAAGAACCGATGACCATTGAGGTAACCGTTGATATTTGTAGTCACTGCCTACCCCTCTGGGAGACAGGCGTAAAGTGTATGTATGTATGTAAAAAAAACATAACGTACTGTGAAGATTCCTTGTCCGTGACTGTACGCGTGTATGTAGGTACAATGTATAGATAGGTAGGGTAACTTTAGGTAGGTAAACCGTCACCTAAAGTTCATTGTGAAAGGTTTCGGGGGCGTTTAAATGAGATTGCCGTGGTCGGCCCTGTCACCTTACTTAACTATGTATGTGAGGACCGTTTGACACCGGTTCCCCTCGTGACGAGTTTTTTTTTTACGTTTGTAACAAGTACTGAAGGTCCAACCAAGTCCGAATTTCTCTTAGCAACACATTAAACTTTTTCCCGGACAGCAAAAAATTGAAAATCTATTGTGTCTATTGAGCGTCTGTGGTCCCGTTGGTCGGATACTTGACTTGTAACCGGGAGGTCGCGGGTTCGAGTCCGGCTACTGGACGTGTACCAAATGGGACTCTTTTTCAGAGCCTATGTACGCAACGCAACGCTCGTACGGTGAAGGACAACATCGTGATGAAACCCGCACACCACAAGGTGTGTGAACCCTATAACGGCGATGGGCTCACCCTGTCACGTTGGGTTAAATACGCTTGGTGAACCGTGGGCATTTGCTTATTAAGCAAGTGCCTCTGCCTACCACGCTTTGGGATTAAAAGGCGTGAAGTGTATTTTTTTATTTTTTTTTTTTTTATTTTACTGTACGCCATTGTGTTAAGGAGGCATTTTTGTATTACCGTTTATTGCAATCTGGAACTATTGGCTATGTGCGCGACGGTGGCGACGCGTAGCGTTTACAACATTTGCGGAAGCTGTCAAATAATAATAATGTAAACATTGTTAGTTTTCTTTGCAAATATTAATAAAACCAAAGATTAAAATAGTATTATTGACATTATGTAAGTGCTATTTATTCAATAGTATTAATATACAATGAATATAATAATAAAATACATACTTCTTTCTTTTCACAGCAGCAATCCATTTTTTTCGTTGTTCTATTTTGTAGGACGCTCTTGGGAAAATATAAAATGTACATTTGCTATTGAGGCCGTTATTTTTACAGTTAACAAAGCATTTCTTCGCTTTGAGTTTTGATTCTCATCTTCATTTGCTGTTTGATTCTCGGCTACAAAGCCTAGAGCATCGCCGCAAAGTTGCGAGCCTATCTGTCTTCTATCGGGTGCATTTCGGTGAGTGTGCTACGGAGTTGCATAACCTAATACCCCAATCGCGTTTTTACAATAGGACAACCAGGAGAACGGCAAAACGTCATCCATACCAGGTGGATTTGCCATTTACGCGAACCAAAACGGTTTGCGTCCACTTTCATAGTGCGTACCGCCAGGATGTGGAACGACTTGCCGGAGTCTGTGTTTCCTGCGCAGTATAGTTTGAAGGTCTTCAAGTCGCGGGTGCATAAGTACCTACTGAACAAGTGTGCTCCATCGTAGACCACATCGCTGCTTAACATCAGGCAGGATGGTGGTCAAACGCTTGTTCTTAGTGATTAAAAAAAAAAAAGAGTTTGTTCTGCAATCAACACTTAACAGCTGATCATCCGCATTTGTTTCCAATTTCTGCCGTGTTGTGCGCTGCGTTCGTTATCTGTTTGCCACTACTCGCTTTGCACATAGCCAATAAAGACTAACTAAACATATAATAGTGAACATCATCATCAGCCACATGGTGTCCACTGCTGGACGAGGGCCTCCCCCAAAGATTTCCGTGATCATGGGGGAAAAGCCAATAATCGCCACGCTTGGCAGGCGGGTTGGCGGCTTAACTCACAGAGAGCGCTAGAGGGAACTCTCGGAGTGCGGAGGGCAGCACCATCCTCCGTCTCTTACGACCCCCATGACGGGAAAAGTTGGGCTGGGCTGTCACATGTATTCTATTCGCCGTCACCACACGACTGAGTAATAAAAAGTGAATAAATGTGGACTAATCAAGGCTATCCCATAACAACATTAAACGAACGCCCTAACAATGGATGCTTCATTTTATTCGGCAATAATTCATAAACACTAGTATGCGGGCAGTAAAAACGGAAATAAACATTTCGAGATTTGTACAGTCAGACAAGACAATTAATTGTTTATCAGTTGGAAACATAAAAAAGAAAAGTTTTTATTAATCATCGTAGGATTACAGTTTGATCTCAACAAGTGCCAGAATTTCCATTTGAGCAATTCGTAATTGGGAATCTTCCTCTTCATCAATAAGATAGAGTTGTTTGTTATATTATGCCCAGTAAACCACTAATTTAAGACTCTTTTTAAAAACAAGACTTTATTTAAGTACGATGCATGCGTTAAAACGAATTAATCGAGCTCAAACTCAATATTTATCGTACATGCATATATGCAGAGACTACAGATCTCCATTTGTCACGGTCCTGACATACCCCTGTCGCTTCATCTACATTCATACATCTTTTCATACATGACCTTCGGTTTCGAGTATTTTTCAAGCCACCTTCAATCTGGCCGATGTATATGTCCTTCTGGGACGACCTCTACTCACTCAGCCCAATACACCACCCATATAAATATCTTTCGGCAATCGCCTTTCATCCATTATCTCCATATGCCCAAACCACCGAAGCATGCCCCTTTTCAATCTTGGTCACTACATTTTCTTTCAAACCGCAACTTTCTCTTATCACACTATTCCTTCTCCTGTCACTCAATGTCACGCCTTTCATGTTCCTTAATGACCCATCACCATCATCATCAGTCCATACTTGTCCACTGCTAGACATAGGCCTCTCCAATTGCACGCCAATGTGATGACCCAATTCAGTTCAATTAAGCTTGCAAGATTTGCTTACGAACAAACGTACAGGACAGGTGAAACTAAATAAAAGCTTTTAAAATTGAATTAAAAAAAAAAAAATACACTTCACGCCTTTTAATCCCATAGCGGGGTAGGCAGAGGCACTTGCTCAATAAGGAAATGCCCACGGTTCACCAAGCGTATTTAACCCAACGTGACAGGGGATGAGCCCATCGCCGTTATAGGGTTCACACACCTTGTGGTGTGCGGTTTCATCACGATGTTGTCCTTCACCGTACGAGCGTTGCGTTGCGTACATAGGCTCTGAAAAAGAGTCCCATTGGTACACGTCCAGTAGCCGGACTCGAACCCGCGACGAAAATGAATCTTAATACAAAATTCTTACGAGTCTCAACCCCAGAGTGACAGATCATATTCTTGGCCGACTGTACCTAAATACGAAGTCTCGGTGAAGATTTATGACCTGCCCACTTGTAGCGACCAAAAAAAAAACTATATTCCATGCTTCATGTTTAAGTGAGTGATGTCTCATTTTGTTCCCGAAACGTTTTACGATGTCCACAGACTACTTTGTTAATTTACAAGATGGCCGCCGCACAGTGTCGCCACATCTGATAAATCACGGTCACCGCTGAGCCGTAAATAAATCTTTCGGGATTTGGCAATTTTCAAACTCCAAAAATGTCTTATCTAGATATTATCATCATCATCATCAGCCCATACTTGTCCACTGCTGGACATAGGCCTCCAATTGCCGTTTTCGGCTTCTCGCATCCAGATATCACATTCACGCATTTGACCGTTTTTTTTTCAGTAGTAAAACTGATTAATTAATGACAGAACTAGGAACGGAGAACTGTCACCAGAAATTCCCCATTAAGCTTTAACTTTGAATGCTACAGTAGGTATTCATTTTCAAAACAAAAATCGTCGACATCTACTGCTGGACGAGGGTCTCCTCGAATGATTACTATGATCGTTTGATAGCAAAAACAAAAATGCCCAAGTTTATTTTTATCTTTGAAGCTAAATTTTTTTCTCTCCTTTTGTGAGGCGAACGTAAATACACCGCTAAACGTTTTTACGAATTTCCCTTTGAAATAATAATAATAAAAAAAACGAACGGTTAAAAGCCTAAGAATAAATGGAAAGTCCTCTTTTCCGATAAGAATTATGTATTAAATAAAGGTTCTTGTGTTTTTATCCTTTGGGACAAGATGGAAAGAACACAATCCATAGATTTGAACGATGTTGGCTGAAAATGCTGAGGAACGAATATATACAGGTTGATGGTTTTCTTTTATTTCATTGGGTGAGGCGTTAGCGTTCGCGAATAACCGTTTCCGAAATTAACATTGCAGATCAAATTACAAGTATAATATTTACGCAAAGAGAGAGCGTCTGTGGTTCAGTTGATCGGATCCTGGACTTGTAACCGGGAGGTGGCGGGTTCGAGTACGGCTACTGGACGTGTGCCAATGGGACTCTATTTCACAGCCTATGTACGCAACGCAACGCTCGTGCGGTGAAGGACAACATCGTGATGAAACCCGCACACCACAAGGTGTGTGAACTCCCTATAACGGCGATGAGCTCATCCCCTGTAACGTTGGGTCAAATACGCTTGGTGAATCGTGGGAACTTGCTTTAACAAGTGCCTCTGCCTACCCCGCTTTGGGATTAAGAGGCGTGAAGTTTTTCATTTACACACATCAAAAGTGTCTAGCGATCAAGTACATTTTAGAAGATTTCAATCAAGAATATATTTTACGAAAACTGAATTCATTCATAATTTATTCAAAATGTATAATTCTGAACGTCCTGTATAAGAAATAGGTGAACGTTTTCCCGAAAGCTGGTTCAAGTTTCGACGGGAATCGGTCAAAGAAAGCCAGGGATTATGCCTCCCCTATACTACCTCTACACTGGCTTTGTTTACACGAATATGTTTTATTTTCCATATTTCCTTGCGTACTGAATCTTATGGCACATCATTCTGAAAGAAGAATCAATGCCCAATACTTTGAGGCGCATTTGTCTCTTTTTAACACTTGCCATTAGAGTGAGACAAAGTATAAAACTTAACTGAGTAGTGCTTGCTTCATGTTTCAGTATACGTAGATTTATTGAAATTGCTATTCTTAATACTTCATCACGTCATCCATTGCTGGACATAGGCCTCTCCAAAGGCCTTAATACTTAAAACAATGGAATCTATTGCATATCTCGACTTCATATCGATGGCTTCCCGACAAAAAGGTCTAAGCGACATTTAAGTAATTTTACAGGAGAGTGGCTTAAAGTTTAAATAAAGCAATGTTTTGGGAGAAAAACACATAATCCCTACCGCGTAAGCGAACTCAAACTATCTATGTACAAAAAATAGTATACTAATAAAAATATTATAAAGAGAACATGTTTGATTGTTTGTTTGGATTGAATAGGCATATTGAAGACATGAAATCAGACGGCGTTTCATAATCAGGGGCTGATCTTACGATACGCCTTCGACATATTAATTAGTACACTTGATATTAGTTGATTAGTACACTACCATCAATATAAATCAAATTGATTATCATTTACCCCTCAGTCGGTGTCGTGTTTACGCGGCCCGAACGCAGAGCAGCTTCCCGCAGGGTACTTATCAAACACACGTCTAATTGTTAAGTCGAATTATTACATTACAGTATCCTGGATTGGTACAGTCGATTGAATGAAATGAAATGCGTTTATTTTTTATCGTTATAAGTGCTATTACATGCACATAATACAGTAGTATAACACAAAGCTTGATGAAAGCCATTTACGATTAAAAGTAAACGTTCCCTGTTCGAATTATTATTTTTTTTTACTGTCCAGAAGAACCGGGAAGAAACTGGCATCTTGTCAAATCGTCAGGGCTTACATCTATAATAAAAAATACATACATAATAAAATACTAATTTAACAAATGCCTTCACCAGTCAGGGCACTAAATGATAATAAAATTAAAGATGATTTACTTCTGTGGCGTTTGTTGCGAAGAGAGAGAAGAGGGAGATCTTCAAGTCACTAAGGTATATAGGTAACTAGTGAACAAGTGTGCACATTGCTGCTTAACAAATTGTACCCTTCTGCTGGAAGGCGTCAAAAAAATTTTCTAACCTTATTTCGCTCATTACACACGTGAGATGCAAACCTTAGGAACTCACCAAAACTTTTTTTTATCACTATGAACAAGCGTTTGACCACCATCCTGACTGATGTTAAGCAGCGATGTGGTCTACGATGGAGCACACTTGTTCAGTAGGTACCTATTCACCCGCGACTTGAAGACCTTCAGACTGTACTAAGCAAGAAACACAGACTCCGGCAAGTCATCCACATCCTGGCGGTTCGCACTATGAAAGTAGACGCAAAGACGTTTGGTTAATCCATCTTGTATGCATGACGTTTAGTCGTTCTCCTGGTTGTCGCTTCAGGATGAAAATAACCTAGGAGACATTCAGTTTTAAATGTTCTGGTTTTTAGTTTTTTAGTTAAGTTTTTAAGGTTTAAGAATTATTATTGCACACGTGAATTCAAGTAATTCCTGTGCTCGTGCTTTTTACATTTCTTTTTATAGATAGTTTACAACAAAACAAGTCGGTCTCGTAAATAATATAATAATGATAATATTAATTCGCAAATTCTTGTCATCCTGAAATTCTACTTAATTCCTAAAAAAACCCTGACTATTGTTTGGCCAGAAGCCCGCAATAGTGATAATTACTTACCTCCCTAATGGAAAGACAGTTAATTTTAAAACACCATTTATTTCAGATTTCTAAGATCCATATTCATGAAACACAGATAATAATAATTTATAATAACACTACAACATTAATAAAAATACCTATAATAACACTTTATTAAACAATAATTTGTCATATTTCGTCCTAAAGGAAGAAATATATCACAATATTGTATTTCTTCACAAATATCATGGTACAGTCTATGCTAAAACTGCTTCCGACTGACTGTACAAACAGACGCTCTTCGAAACGCGTATATTAATATGATTCTTGGATTTAACACACATTGCCCCTGCGGGCGGCAGGGGTGGCAGACGATACATTTATTCTCTATGAATTGTCTATTCTATCTATATGGGTTCGATTCCCACCGCTGACAGGTGCTTAGGTGATGACTTGTTGGGTGTGTCTTGGTGTTTTATTTATATAAATTTATATTTAAATGAAAAAAAAAATTATATAAGTAAATATATCTCGTTGTCTGATTTCCATAACACAAGTGCTTTAGCTACTTAACATGGGATGAAGGCAATGTGTGTGTTGTTGTAAAATATATTATATTATTATATCATGAAGATAATACACATAACGAGTTCATGTTTCGAATCCAATTGACTAAGTGAACCAATATTCATGAGGCGTTTTCTAAACAAAATCTTTGTGTCAAAGATAGTGGGAAACGAAAGGGATGCAACTACTTTATTCTATAATCGCTTGTCTTCGTTCTCGCTCTTTAAAATAAAAATCTTCATTGAACTTCAAGCAAAATACTATGAGTACCACGCAAGTGCATCTGCGTTCAGTTGAACTAATAGTGATCCAAAATATTTTTGATCTGGTTTTGGATGATAATTATAATGGGAAATGATGGCTGATGGGTCTGCAATGATTGATGTTTCTCTAATCACCTTTTTTGTGAAGGAATTTGATGTTAACGTGGTAAGTTTATCGAGGTAACAACATTCTAGTTATTTCAATTAGACTACCTACGTCCAGGTTGTAAAATAGTGTTTCACATTTCATTAATGAAATTGTATATCTATTCTATCTATAATTCTAGTGAATAGTTCTTTTAGTCTAAGCTTTCACTGCACTGTGTACATTCCATCGAAAATAATTCGTATTGTTAACAACCTCAGACCTTCTAAACTAAAATTAATCTCTCATTTAAAAAAGCGAAGATTCATCTGTCTTTGTACTTTAAATGTTCTTTACAATTTTGAAGTACCTTTTACAAAGATTCTAAAATAGTTTTAAGAGGCGCCAGCACTTCTCGTGGAACGCGGCGTCGACTTCTTGCCTCCGCGATCTCCCATCTGATACCTTTGCGCGTTGTAAATTGAATGGGGCTGAGCAATTTGTGAACACTCTTTGTTAGAGACTTCAGAATATAGCTCGAATATACGCTGCTTGGAAATGGACACTGCCATCATAACGTGAGCCTCCAAAGAAGGCGTTTGAAGAATAAAGAAGGGGTTCCGAAAGGATTTCCCTCTAAACTTCAAGTGTGGCTGCTCGAATGCCCAACGTTTTTCGAAACTGCGCAGCAAAAGTTTGCTTTCGACAGAGTAAAGTGAACTAGTCTTTTCGAAAAGTGGGTGCAGTCGGAGCCACTGGACTGAAAATGTTTCAGCTAGAGACGTTTACTTACACACGTACCGTAATGGTAAAACGTTTCATTGTTTATTCATACGAATTCTTATTTACTTACCCTCTGGAGCTTGTAATTAATTTCATAAAAGAACTGACAGATTTCCTGCATGCCTACTCAGTTATTTTCTCAGAAAAGCAATTCGAAATGCAAGGAAACATGTGCCAGGAGAAAATTACTTTGTTCTGTACGTCAGAGCGTTCGCTTGTGAAATATTAAAATTGCGCTGGATTTAATTACAAGCTTTGCGTTGCCCCACAGCTTAAGCTAGGATCATTCTGTTATTTTTTTATATTGCGAATAGAAAAGGTACAAGTATGCTTCCTTGCGGAATACCCGAATATTGTGAGTGAAAAGGCGAATTTCTTTTTAGTCTTTCAGTTTAACTTTTCATTAGATGTTATAATCCGTTTGGTGGCAGCCCTGCACCATGTAGCTGCATCATTAGCGGTGACAAGAGCCCCGGCAAGGCGTCTGCTAATTGGGCGCCCCCGTCCCACCCTCCGGCCAAGTCTGACATTCAACTGGCGGTATGTCGACTATTCATGTAGTGGGATAGCTCGACTACTTGTCGCTTTGATTGGTAACGAGCATTTGCATGTGTATTGGCATTACGCGGCAGATATAATGCCATCGATACCAGCTTCAACAGTACAAATAGAATTAGATTTTCAAAGCGAATATCCGGATTGGTGCGTGCTGGGTATTGAAACTATTAGGCGAGTGGCTTACGGGCGGCGACACCTCGCTAATCAAATTAGAGTTGTAATAACAAACGGTGAATGAAATCCAATTTCGGTGTGTAATCTGTAGGGAAGTGCCCCCGCCCGGTTAGTGCCGGCGTTCTGTTGCAGCGGATGACATTTCATGTTGAAAGGGCCTTTTTGAATAGGTCGGGGCTCGTCGGGGCGTGCATTTAACTGAGAGACTACTTACTACACTCCGAGGCAGACACTCAGGACGGCTAACGATACTCCGAGCATCCTCATTTGTCTCAGACTTCCATTTAAATTCATTTCGCTTTTTTTTTTCTCAGTGTCGTAGTCGCGTTTTTAATCACTTAAGAGCGTCGAGTCGCGATGATGCCTCTTCAAATATAGCCGTAAAACTTAGTAATAAAAGTGGATTTTATAGCATGACGCTCGAAGCTCCACTCGGCGAGGGATTTCCACAGGGTAGAAGGAGAAAGTTCTTTTTTATTAGTACAGTGGCGATTTATCTTGGCAAGTGTAGTTTGAGCCGTGTCAGCTATGACGTGTCTTTGCGGGTGGTGCTCGAGCGTTTTCTTGCGAGTGTTAACGTTGATACGACGTCATTTCATATATTTAGGTTCATTGTTAGGGTTCCGTGCTACATCAGCGGCAGGGCGTTGGTCTGTTGCACATTCTTTGTTACAAGTTTGAACTTTGAAGAGAACATTCGTTCGGGGTTCACTTATTTAGGTTTCGTTGCATAACGTCAGTGAGTTCCGAGCGTAATAGCAGTTCGGCTATAGTTGTTTTAAACAAGTGGTATTAAAACCGGGATCGCTAAACTTTACCTGCGAATTAAAGCAGTTAACTGAACATTTCATATTCGTCGTCGTCGTATTTGTTCTAAAAATGAAATCAACATACATACATACACTTCACGCCTGTCTCCCAGAGGGGTAGGCAGAGACTACAGATCTCCATTTGTCATCCTGACTACCCCTTTCGCTTCATCTACATTCATACATCTTTTCATACATGACCTCCGGTTTCGAGTACTTTTCACGCCACATTCGGCCAGGACATCACCAATCTGGTCAACATATGTCCTTCTGGGGCGACCTCTACTCACCCGGCCCATTACATCACCCATATAAATCTCTTAAGTCAATCGACTTTCATCCATTCTCTCCATATGCCCAAACCACCGAAGCATGCCCTTTTCAATCTTGGTCACTACATCTTCCTTCAAACAAAATTTCTTCCTCTAATAAGTCTTTAGAATCAAAACTAAAACCGATTTTCGGTGCGTTGGAATTGAATTTCAAAGTATGTGGGTTCGAATCCGGCTCGAGACTTGTGACATGATCGTTTGAAGTCTCTTCTTTACACGGAGTCCACTTCATCTTCTTCACACTATCCTCGATATCACATGGAACAATTTAGACCCGTATTCTGGAACTCCCTTACATTGGTCTCGCTCTAATCGTGTTTGTGTAAAAGAGACGAAAAACGCCTCAGCGACATTGGAGAATGAATGAATGAATGAATATACTCTTTATTGCACACTGTACATTACAAGATGTAAAAAACAATACAATGGAAAAATTGCAAAAGGCGACCTTATCGCTCATAGCGATTTCTACCAGGTAACCTACGGAGAACTGATTACTATTTCAGAATACAGGTCTTCTGTGTCATCTAGACTTTACCATTCTAATGTCTTGACTGTGCGGGAGTTACATTAGCCTTCCCTTTGTTTAAATTCTGCATTGCATTTAAATCTACGATTTAATTGTGTTACACAGCTGCAGTATACCGTTAGGCTAATTTAACTATCGATTATAATAGGTACTACGAGTACGTTAGGCTTTGCATTCACGAAGCTAAACAACAAACAAAGTACACAAAACGCAAAGCCTGTTAGTACACGGAGCGAGTATCGCATCAATTCACCTCACCAACTGGCAATACTTCACACGAACTATCTTAGTGTAAACAAGCTTTATATGCAGTGTCTCAGTCGGCAGGTAGATTAATGACAACATTGCGTTCGCAAGACGAAAGCTACTGTAAAGCTACTGCGTGCGTACTGTGGCCTATTACGTTGCAACAGTTTCATAGGAATACAGCTCTTATTGCTAAGCGTCTGTGTATCAAGTTGCCTGGCCGACGTTTACAGATTCAATGCAAGTTGAGCTTGATACGTTCGTGTTGTCTGTAAGTTTCAAGTGCAAGTTAAAATATTTGCGTGCAAGTTTAGTTTGGGCTTCGACTGCGCCGTTGTGGACCATGATTGAGCGCTTTTGTTCAGTGCTAAATTGCAAACGATGTAAATGCGAGTTTTCTTGTTACAATGTGGAGGTATGTATGTAGGTACTAGTGCAATAGAATAGGTATTACACAGTGCTTTTTCGTAAAACACAATGAACAAGCGTTTGACCACCATCCTGCCTGATGTTTAGCAGCGATGTGGTCTACTATGGAGCACACTTGTTCATTAGGTACATATTTAGCCAAGCGAACTTGAAGTCATCCAGACTATACTGCGCAGGAAACACAGACTCCGGCAAGTCATTCCACATCTTGGCGGTTCGCACCATGAAAGAAGACGCAAACCGTTTGGTTCGTAAAATAAATAAATACACTTCACGCCTTTTAATCCCAAAGCGGGGTTTGCAGAGGCACTTGTTAAAGCAAACGCCCACGGTTCACCAAGCGTATTTAACCCAACGTGACAGGGGGTGAGCCCATCGCCGTTATAGGTTCACACACCTTGTGCTGTGCGGGTTTCATCACGATGTTGTTCTTCACCGTACGAGCGTTGCGTTGCTGACATAGGCTCTGAAAAAGAGTCCCATTGGTACACGTCACGGTTACAAGTCAAGTATCCGACCAATCACCACAGACGCTACCTAATTAAGCACAAATAAAAAAAAAACAAAACAACAAGTTGAACAATATTAAATGAACCGCCTCTTTTATGTATATTAGAACATATATGTCTCGATTAAATGAATTTACGATGCAAATTCAACAGCCAACTTTATTTCCGAAAATTTGTCGACCAATCCGACTGGACAAATTATTACGTAGAGCTGAGCTTGGAACGACCGAGGGCAGGTTAATGACTTAGGCCTCTTTCCCGTTGTACTGGTTAACTCGGCAATAAAAGTTATATTCCATTTACGCGGGCCCGTGCGCTGCAGTAGGCCACTAAATTAAAAAATAGGAAGTTCATGTAACATTACTCACATAATGTATTTATTAAGTGATATCACGCGAGCGGACGCCGCTGTTGCCAGATTTGCTTTTCTTTATGAGTTGCATTAGGGTAGGTGTACGTGGCGCGAGTGATCGGGCGAAATGTTTTGCGCGAGTAGCTGTTTAGTAGTTTTACTACGTATTAATACTTGGTGAGATTAATATTTGTCTTTGAGCATTTTAGATGATTTTACCTAAGTATAGCACATTTTTACTTTTTCCTTTCATAGTGGATAGTAAATGTAATTTAGACTGAAATGTGCCAGTTCTCCTGAAATTTCTGTTGACGTAACAGGAATTAGGGACGTAAATTGTAGCAATAATTGTTAAGGATTACAGGCTATAATTTACCTTAGTTAGTAAATATTTATACGATAATGAGTTATTTTTCCTGTCCTTTTGTTAAAGTTTCCATGCACATGGCACGGTACGGTTTAGGTGCATTTTGGTATTATTTTCTTTTCGAAATGTCCGTGTAAAACAAGCTTTAGCTCACCTGACGTTTTTTTTTCATTAAATTATTCGCAAGTGAAAATTTTGTTCATGTTCCTTTTTTTTTCACCTCAACCATCATCGCATTATGTTTTCAGCGCTTATTTGATATTATCTTCGTAATTACTACGTGTTTAGTGAAATTTTATAGTCGGAGAGAAATTTTTGTTTCTTTTTAATTCAAGAAATAAAAGTACCTCTTCTACACACATCAAAAGTGTCTAGGGATCAAGAACATTTTTAGCTCTAAAAAAATCAAATTTATTTAAATCAAATTTAATCTTCTGGATTGTTCTCCTACCTAATTCCCCATGTCTGTATCAATGACTTATCACCACATTTTGAATAAATTATGAATGAATTCAGTTTTTGTAAAATATATTCTTGAATCTTCTAAAATGTACTAGATCCCTAGACACTTTTGATGT
>SJJU01013724.1:0-15902 GCA_012932125.1 Conopomorpha cramerella
GTGTGCGGGTTTCATCACGATGTTGTCCTTCACCGTACGAGCGTTGAGTTGTGTACATAGGCTCTGAAAAAGAGTCCCATTGCTACACGTCCAGTAGCCGGACTCGAACTCGGGACCTCCCGGTTACAAGTCAAGTATCCGACCAACTGGACCACATTACAATGTGAAATTATTTTTTATTGTTTAAATAGGTATGAGTCCTGTATTGTTACATACCTTATATTCTTTGATATATTCTCTGAAATCTTTACATAATTCCAGTGAAAACATTCAATAAGGTTCAAAGTATGTGTAGGTCAAGTGGCAATACTAGCCTTTGTTTGTTTAAGGGTTAAATACTTCTAATTCCAGGTGTATTCATCTCAAACCTGAACGAGACCTGTTACCGCTGCCTGTGCTACGTGGCTGGCTGCGACATGTCCCACACGTGCACCAACGGCTACTGCGGACCCTTCTACATCTCCAGGGTGTACTGGGTGGACGCTGGTAAACCCACGCTGCCTGAAGACAACCCTCAGAGGCCCGAAGGTAAATCAAGTTAAGGCTTTTCTTACCCACGTTTCTTTTGTATACAGGACAAGTGACCCGTTTTTGGCCGTTTTAAGATTTTTGTAGACTTTGAGGCTATATCATTTTGCAGTTTTTGTTATCACGGACATATTTCTTGTAATAAAAGTGATTAAATACGTATATACCAGTGGCGAGCACTTGCTTTTACAACAAGGTAGGCAGTAATCCCCAAGGATTGACACCTGTGTATAGGGTAACTTGTCTTTACGACATATAGGTTCCTACTACCTACCTACCTATCTAATTTCCCACAACACATAGGACCTTCGTTACCCTATGTCGTGTGTACAACAAAAAAAGATCGAGCAATAACTCTACTATTAGATCGGGTAACCAAAATACTAAGGTAGGCAGTGTTTTTTTGCCTATATGGTGTGCATGCCACTGGTATATACAAGACTAGCCTAAGGACACATTTTTTTTTCAAAATGTTTCAATGCACAAATAGTCTTGGAGAGAAGAAAAAAAAAGCCATTTGTGCCATTTTTGGCCAGTTTTCCCCTATTTCTGGCCAGTCATTGCGCCAGTTCTGGCCATTAAAAATAAAAAGCAGGTGATTCAAAGTAATAAAAAGTTTATTCGAAATTCGCATATTTTATGACCAACAGTCTTTATTTAGAGAAAAATAGCTAACATAATATTGAACGGATGTAGAGATTATGCTGTGAGTTAGATTAAAATTTGAATTTGACATAAGTTATCACTGTTGTGTTCCATTTTTCTTGGTATTTGGTTTTTCATTTTGTCTTTTGTACTTTAATGTCTTTATATAACATCAAACAACACATACAATCTCTTTAATCTTTCATTTCGGCGGTGGAACCGTGACCCTAACGAAGGGGGCCCGCACCGGTTTCGCACGAATAGCATGGTGATACTAAGTGTCTCTAGTATATTATGCATGCAATATACCTATAAACTTTCTATCTATAAAAGAATATCCCATCAAAATACTTTGCGTAGTTTAAAAAATAGTACCTGGACGACCGAGCTTCGCTCGATTATTATAAAATCGATTATTTTCCTTCGATTTTTTCATAACCCCATCTCTAGTTACTTCAAAACCAAAACGTCCCCGCACTATCCTACGTATAGCATAGTATTACTACTCGGCAATAGATGTCAGTAAGAGTCGTATTAACAATTTGAGCAATTTTTCATGCCGAAAACACGGTTGGAAAGATGTTTTCTAAAAATTAAACCTAGCTAGATCGATTTATCGCCCCCAAATCCCTCTACATACCAAATTTTATGAAAATCGGTGCAGCCGTTTCCGAGATTCCAATTATATATATACAAGAATTGCTCGTTTAAAGATAAAGATAAAAAATATAAGAATACATTGACAGACAGGAGGAGGGGATTTTATTTTATACTATGTACACACATCAAAAGGGTCTAGGGATCAAGAACATTTTTAGCTCTAAAAAAAAATTTATTTAAATCAAATCTAATCTTCTGGATGACTTATCACCACATTTTGAATAAATTATGAATGAATTCAGTTTTTGTAAAATCTTGAAATCTATACTTACTCGTATAATAAATCTGTAGAGAGGTGAATTCTGTACACGAAATATATTTTCAAAATAACTATCAGGGGATGATTATTGATCGATACTGTACATATGTCTATCTTTTATGGTTGACTCACAATAACACGTGTAACTCCTGATAGTTTAGCAGTTCGGAGCATTCTGATTATATTTGTTTACTCTTTCGTTTATAATACTCTCACTCATCCCTAATTTTAAAAAGTTAACATTATTTTATACATATAAACCTTCCTCAAGAATCACTCTATCTACTAAATAAAACGCATTGAATTCTGTTTCGTAGTTTTACAAATCTAAGCATACATAGGGACAGACAGTAAATACATATTATCATTTATTTATTTTGGGAAGCCAACAAAACATACACACGTACAATCAATAAAAAAATACACTTAAACATTATATACCGCTGTCTTAATTAGAGGCTAACACCGAAAGACAATATAGTTAGCTAAAAAAATATAAAATACAATAAGAAATACAAAAAAATTAAGCTGATTGTACTTATTTTAGGAAGCGAAAATGTTTTCGTTTTGAGCCCTAAAAACGCACTCAGTAGACTCTACAGAAGTAGACTTCGGCTTAAATGTAGTTTTCCGGATCAATCCATGTACATTCATACAAAAATATCCTAATTAATTAATAACGTCTGTGGGTTGGTCGGATACTCGACTTGTAACCGGGAGATCTCGAGTCGGCTACTGGACGTTTACATTGGTACACGGGACTGTTTTTCATAGCCTATGTACGCAACGCAACGCTCGTACGGTGAAGGACAACATCGTGATCAAACCCGCACACCACAAGGTGTGTGAACCCAATAACGGTGATGGGCTCACCCACTGTCACGTTGGGTTAAATACACGCGCGTGAACCGTGAGCATTTGCCTTAGCAAGTGTCTCGGCGCCGCTTTGGGATTAAAAGGCGTGAAGTGTATTTTAATTGCATTAATTCATTCAATACTTCAATTTCAGCGTTTGAAGATTGTGCGAGGGACTACTACTGCTCCATGAAGATTGTCGAGAGCTACATGGCCAGATTCGGAAAGGTAGGCCCCAAAAAAATACAACTATCACAAACTTAAACTTCTTGTTAACAGAAAACTACAAACCGCCTTATTCATAAAAAGTTAAAACATGGATGGATTCGTGGACTTCTTGGGATCGGTATGAGTCAGATTCAAAAGATTTTACACCAAGAATTAAAAATTAGATCGCTGGATCCCTTATGAACTGACTGTGACTCCAGAGCAGAAACAGGCTCGTGTCGATTGGTGCCAAAATATGTTGCTTTAATATGACCACGGACATTCTAATGCTGTTTATGACATTGTCACAGGAGACGAAACCTGGACTTATTGTTTTAAACCCGAAAAAAACAGCAGTCTTGCGAATGGGTGTTCGAAAGTGAGAATAGGCCTACAAAAGTGAGGCAGACTAGGAACATATGATGAACACAAAAAATGATTGCGTTTTTTTCTCCCGCTCGGGTCCCATTTGCACAATCCCACTTGAAGGCCAAAGAAGCGTTAATGCTGAGTGGTATACCACCATTTGTTTGCCGACGGTGCTGGAAAAGGTTCGAGAAAAACGACCCCGAAGCCGCATCCTCCTACATCACGACAACGCTTCTTCACACACGGCGAAGAAAGCAAAACAATTTTTGGCTTCCGAAGAAGTACAGATCGTGACCCATCCCAGACCTTGCTCGTTAGGATTTCTTTATTTTAAAAAAAATTAAGGATCTGGTGAGGGGTTTCACTTTTACGACATCGGAAGAGCCAGTAATGAGCATGTGCAAGACGAGTGGTCCTCGTGTTTTGAAAAATGGTTCAGCGGCATGAAAAAGTCTTAAAATGTAAGGGAGAATACTTTGAAAAAGAATTTAAAAAAATTGTTTGGAACTTGTTTTTTTTTTAAGTTACGCAAAACTTTCAATGCAGCCTACGTATAGTCGGTGTCATTGTCACAGTCTATCGATAAAGTCGTCAATAGTCAAAGTCGTGTCAAAAAATCATTAAAACGTGAGGGTGGACCGTCACATTTCAATGCTGCGTGGAACACTACACGGGAATAACAAATTGATCAAATAGGAGTCCTCTCCTTTACTTCTCACTCTCACTACATTATTTTTCATCACCAGCACATTATTACACTAAATCCACCACATTAACACAATAATTGTACCGAAAAAATAATTTTTAAAATGAGAAATAAAGAAGCCATTTGAATCACATCGCTTCCCGTATAACCAACTGTGTGTTCTCCATTGCAGGACTGCAACAGCGACGGCGTAACGGACTGCTTCGACTACATGATGATCAACCACCACGGAGGCGGCGCGTGCGCAGAGCCGCTGCATCTAACTACCCTCGGACGGCATCGCCTCGAGCTGTTCGCACAATGTCGCTTCTATTAACATAGCACTTTCAAACTTAGCTTAAAGGTATACGCAGACCGGGACGGCGGCATGGCAAGGGATTTTGCCGTGAGTCAGCGCACACTGGCTGCTTAGATACCGCGGCATTCCAGCATTTTGCCACGGCATCCCAGCATTTTGCCACGGCATTCCAGTATTTTGCCACGGCATTCCAGCATTTTGCCACGGCATTCCAGCATTTTGCCACGACATACCAGCATTTTAAAGCATAGCAATTTATGTCGTATTTCTGTAACAGTACGGTTAGTAAAAATTAAAATCCCTTGCCACGCCGTCCCGGTTTGCGTAGGCTTTAATACAGTGGCGGACAGTAAAATGGACGCAATAGATGTTTTATTGTTATGACGCTTATAGGCGTTTACTGTCCGGGAAAGAGTTATTATACTGAAGATGAGCATGTGTTAAATCCTAATAAAATACATCATTATGATCAGCCACATGATGGCCACTGCTGGACGACGGCCTCCATCAATGATTTCCATGATCAATTAAGGAGTAATGCCAATAACAGAATACGTTTTATTTAAATTACACACTTGGAACGATTATGTAGTTTTTTTTTTTCTTTCTTCAGAGCTGAGAGTCCTGAGACATTTTGTTTCAACATCATGAACATTCATATAACGTCCACTGCTGGGCGAGGGTCTCCCCCAATGATTTTCATGATTAATTAATTTATTATGTACTTGTAGATTATCGTAATAACAGAATAATTAATTTATTTACTTTGAACCAAGAACTGTTTGTTACGTAAAAATGAGTACCATGTTAAAATGTTAATTGAATTGAATAAAAAACAAATAACATTTTTAATATACTAAAGGGGGTTGTATCCCTTCGTCCACTTGGATCCATTGGTTAAGATCCATTATTTGTAATTGATTGGTACGATGGACTCAAGTGGAACAAAAAGTGTAGTAGGATCCATCAATGGATCGAACCAATGGATCCAAGTGGACTAAGGGGTTTGTATACAGATAGTGCATTCAACATCAGCCACAAGAAGTAATCTGCTGGACGAGGGCCTCCCCCATGGATTTCCATGATAATTTGGGGGAAAATGCCAGTAATCGCCACGCTTGGCAGGCGGGTTGGCGATCACAGTGGTGTTGTGGTTTAACTCACAGAGAGCGCTGCTGCCCGTCCTCTGGAGAGCTCCCTCGGTCGCCTCTTACGACCCCCAAGACAGGAAAAGTTTGAGCTGGGGCGGTGAAACATGTATTCTATTCGGCCTATCACCACATGGCTCGTTCATTCATATAAAGCTTTATTGATTAGAAATAACAAAAACGGCAACTACAAGTTTGTACATTTATTTATTTATAAAAAAATACAATTTACCAACAGACTAATTTGATCAAAAACTGTTAATCTACAAATTACCTAACGAAATATTATACAGAATTTGAACTTATCCTAAATCCTTTTGAATGCAAGTAGATACAGTAAAACAAGTATATTTTCGTATTAATAGTTTAAATCACGCGAAATTAACCAAAGATAACCCAACCATTCAGTAATACCCGGCTATTAACACACTGGGTAGCAAATAAACTGAGTCACCGACAAATTTTCATACAGTCGTTGTACAACGTTGTTAGTTAACAGTGCAACAAATGTAATCATAAGAATCGAACTAGTTCCGATGAATAATAACAGATGGCGTTTTATACCCGTGATATTGTTGTTATTTTAATAAATACACTTCCTGTGACGATATTTATTGTTTATCATTAAACTAACATTCACACACACTTGGGCTGTTGAATACTCAAGAGTTATTCAGCTAACCCGGCGATAGCGCCATTTAGCAAACAGGCGAATATAACGCCATCTGTTATGATCTATCTATACCTATGATTACATTTGTTCCACTGAGAACTAACAACGTGTTAATTTTAGAGAGTAGAGATTTATTGATGAACCGTGGGTATTTGCTTTAGCAAATTCCTCTGCCTACCCCGCTTTGGGATTAAAAGGCGTGAAGTGTATTATTCTTAGAGATTTATTTGCTACCGAGTATAGAGTATAATGGCGCGTTTGGTTTAGATTTCATGTCAAACGTTTTAGTCACGCGACTGTACCTGTAGCACTGTAAAGCTTGTGCATTTTACCATCTTTTAATGGGGAATTTTCTTTGACGTTTTTCTGACAGATTAACGGAAGGAGAACTGTCATTACTGCCAAACTTAACAAAGTTTGACAAAGTTTAACGGAGGACTTTGTGACGGGAAGCGATGAGATGCAAATGGCGTTCTTTATTTCTCATTTTCAAAATAATTTTTTCGCTGCAATTATTGTGTTAATGTGGTGGATTTAGTGTAATAATGTGCTGGTGATGAAAAATAATGTAATGAGAGTGAGAAGTAAAGGAGAGGACTCGTATTTGATAAACTTGTTATTCCCGTATAATGTTCCACGCAGCATTGATATGTGATGGTCCATCCTCACATTTTAATGTGTTTTTGACACGACTCTGACTTCCTATGACTATACTATAACTTGAACACAAAGAGAACTACATTGTTTGTGGCAGAATTGTCGGCTTTAAAGCTGAACATAAGAGCCAAGAATATAAAAAAAAGTTTAACGGAGTTTGACAGTAATGACAGTTCTCCGCCCGAAAATGTCAGAAAAACGTCAAAGAAAATTCCCCATTATTATATTAAACTAGCTGACAGGGCAAACGTTGTATAGCCAATAAACATTTTTTAACTGTGTTTCCCTGTTATTTTATACAATATGTATAATACGTGGAAACCTTTCTGAAGAATCACTCTATCTATCAAACGAAAACACGTTAAATTGCATTATGTAGTTTTAAAGATCTACGCAGACAGAACTGACAGCGGGAGGCGACTTTGTTCCATGAAGTTTGAAATGTTTTAGCATTTAATTCTTAACTAATCTTAAACTAAGTTCAGACCATATTCTTACTTTATACATAATAATATATACGTTTACACTAGAATCAATCACACAACCATAATAATATTATAACATATTTCAAATGATATTCAATGTCGATGATCCCAATTAAAAATGTCGGTAGTGCAATTTTAGGAATATGTACTTTTCTACACCGTTAGATTGGCGATATTAGGATCTATAAACTTATTACGTATGATATCACGTGAAGATATCAAAGATTATAAGCTGTTGTAAATTTGAAGTATGTACCACAAGTAGTTTAGTTTTAGTATCCAAAACTAACTTCTATCTTCTCTCCTGAACATGTTCCGTTTTGTAGATCCGACTTTCTTAATAGGGACCATCGATGTATAATTTGGGGGGTATCAACCGAAAGTGACGAGTGGCTCGGCGTGGTCCCCGGCCCACCGCTCCGTGTCCACCTCCTCATCAGACTCATCCTGGAAATTCACCTGGAAGACAGAGATAACAGTGATGATTAACATTACAAAAAAAACAAGTTTTAATCTATCGAAGCACAAAATGCCGCTCATTTACTGCAACAACGTGATATTTCACAATATTTTGTTATTGTGAAAAGAATCCTAAGTGATAGTAATAAGGTTGTTATTTCAACAGTGTCACATTTTGAGATGTCGCGTTGTTGCAATAAATACATTGTATAGAGACGAAAAAAATATGTATCACTAGCTGTCCCGGCAAACACTTATTTTGCCGTAGGAAGTTTTGTACCTCGTGTATTTTTTTTTTTTTTTTTTTTTTTTTATTTATTTGGGAAGCCAACGAGACATACACTAGTAAAAGTTAAAATTAAAATAAAACTTAACAAAAACATGGTAAATGCTGACTCACTTACAGGCTAACACAGAAAGACAGTGTATAATTATTTAATTACATTAAAAGAAAAAAAATATAAGTGTTATAATCCTACTTATCTACACACATAACTTACACAAAATATAATAAATAAATGCCAAAACAACAATAAAAACCAGTAACACAATTTATTCTATATGTTTATCAACACATTCAAAAATCTTTTGTTTGAATTTACTAGAACGGTCATAAAAGATGTCGAGGCCAGCCATACTTTTTACGAGACAATTAAAACATTGAGCCATCCTATGCAAAGGCGAGTGACGAGCCAGGTTAGTGGAACAATTTCCAACTGATAAAAGCTTGTAAGTGCCAGAACGAGGCACATTGCTTCGGAGGTTAATGTCGATTTTGTTCAACAGCAACGGGCAATCCAAATAGCTATTTAGCAATTTATGTAAGAACATCATATCTGTTCCTGTGCGACGATTTTGAAGACTCCTAAGTTTAAAATACTTCAGGCGTTCCTGATACGAGGGCAACTTTTTCGCAAGATGATGCTGAAAAGAGAGATGCCAAAGAAATCTTTTCTGGATCTTTTCAACTCTTTTTACGTGTACATCGTAACATGGAGACCATACCACGGAAGCATACTCAGCCGAAGAGCGGACTAAAGATTTATACACTGAAATCTTGGCTTTCCAGTGCTTAAAATATTTGCAATTTCTCACAACAAAACCGAGAGTTTTGAAACATTTGCTGGTAACTTTATCAATTTGGGAGTGGAAATTTAATTGGGAGTCAAAAATTACTCCCAGATCCCGAATCTCAGTAAGCCGAGACAGTTTGACACCGTTGATATGGTACGAAGTATTTGTGTCCACCTTGTTACGAGAAAAGCGTATGAAGAAGCACTTTCTTACGTTTAGGTCCATACGATTAGAACAGCACCAGTCGGTGAACCTATTAAGATCTTCCTGCAATAGGAATGAGTCGTCTGCTGAGGAATTTGGACGAGAAATCTTAAGATCGTCAGCGAACAGGTAAAATTTAGAGTACCAAAAACAATTATTAATGTCATTTATAAATATTGTGAAAAATATGGGACCCAGATGAGAGCCCTGAGGTACTCCAGTCGGATTAGAAAACTCCCTAGAGGTGAAACCACTGACGACAACCATCGAAGAACGATTGTTTAAATACGATGCGCACCAACTAAGCAAATTTGAAGATAAATGCGGAGCAAGCTTCCGCTCCAATACATAATGATCTACGCGGTCAAAAGCTTTAGAGAAATCACTATAAATGACGTCTACCGGAACCCTCTTATCCACAGAATCCACCACGTCAGAGATAAAAAGAACTAGATTGGTTTCCGTCGAACGGCGAGGCATAAAACCGTGTTGTTGGGGGTTTATTATGTGCCTGAAAGTCCACTGAATGTGAGGGACAACGAGGGACTCAAATACTTTGGCAAATACACAGAGCATGGAAATTGGCCTGTAATTATTCACTGCCGAAGTGTCCCCGGACTTATGTATTGGAACAACCAGTGCCTTTTTCCACATATTAGGAAAACTACCCAGCTGTAAAGATTTATTATAAATATATGCCAACGGGCAAGCAAGGCCATCAGCGCTGCCCCGAACGAAATAGCCTGGGAGCCCATCAGAACCTGCTCCAGTACACCCAAGTCTTTTTAGTTTTGTGTGGACTTGTTCTGGAGTCAAGTTAATATTTCCCAATATTGGGTAGTTATTTGAGCTGTAAGTTTGCGGTGGTGGTGTTGTAGCTTTGTTCCTGACGTAAACCGAAGAAAAGTTTTTGGCAAACAGATTTGCTATTTCATCGCCCTTGGATGCAGACTGATTGCCTAAATGCATTTCGGAAGGATAGCTACTACTATTCCTCTTTTTATGCTTAATGAAAGACCAAAAAAGAAGAAGTGTATTGGAAGAAATACACCTTTCAAACCTTCCCTGAACTTCCACGAATAATTCAAGACCAAAATTAGCCAAATCGGTCCAGCCGTTCTCGAGTTTCAGCGAGACTAACGAACATCAATTCATTTTTATATGTATAGATTTCCTCGCATTGTCGTAGTAAAAATTGTTCATATTGACGAGCCCAACAACGTTTCTAAGAACATTGCTCGGGTCCTTTTAATGCAGCAATGGTCTTACAAACCTTTCACTATGGCGACAATGTCGTAAAATGAAAAGAAAAATTCAATCCCCATACAAAATGTCGTAAAAAAAATATTGTAATTTTTTTTTTCATTTCCCTACATTGTCGTCATAGTAAAATTTGTCATATTGAAGAGCCTAACAACGTTTCTTAAGACCATTGCTCGGGGTCCTTTTACATTCTGTATACCTACTGCGTGTCAAAGGACCCCGAGCAATGGTCTAAGAAACGTTGTTGGGCTCGTCAATGTATACAACTTTTACTATGACGACAATGTCGGGAAATGTTAAAAAAATTTCAATCCCCATACAAAAAGTCGTCTCTCGCGGCAAAAATTTGTAAATTTTTTATCGAAATGACATTTTTTTTTTTTGCGTTGTCGCCATAGTAAAAGTTGTTCATATCGAAGAGCCCAACAAAGTTTGTAAGACCATTGCTCGTGGTCCTTTGACACACAATAGGTAAATTGTACGTAGTACATTGTCTTCATTTATGTGTCCTAGAAAGTGTTAAGTAGGATCTTGACCACGTACCCACGGGTCACTGTTGTTCTGTCCACCCGAGGACAGCGTCGAAGGTTGATTCGCCTGCCACGCCTGCACACAGACATACAACTAATTAATGCTAGGTAGCAGTGGCGTGCACGCCATATAGGCAAAGAGACACTGCCTACCTTAGTATTTTGGCTACCCGACCTAATAATAGAGTTATCGCTAGATTTTTTTTTGTTGTAGTGACGACATAGGCTAACGAAGGTCCTGTGTTTTGTGGGTGAGCAGATAGGTAGGTACCTGTGTTTCGTAAAGACAAGTTACCTATACATAGGTGTCAATCCTTGGGGATTACTGCCTACGTTGTCGTAAAAGCCAGTGCACGCCACTGCTATGCTGCTGTGTTTATTTGTAAGGAGAATTTAGTTGGCATGCAAAATACAAAAAAACCCCGTGTATTGGGAGTAAGACAACTGGTAGATGCATAAAAAATAGATAGCAGCCGATTCTCATACCAACTGAATACGCATATGAAATTTGGTTAAAATCGGTAAAGCCGTTTCGAAGGAGTACGGTAGATTAGATTAGCTTTTTTTATGCTCAGAGAACAAGCCTTTGACCTCCATCCAGGGCTAGCACATGTCTCAAAAGTAAGTAAGTACGTAACTAAAAAGCTCATCAGAATGGCACTTTGAGACTTTATGGTGCATTTATTCCAATCATTGATATGTTTAACAATATGTTCAGTTTGATTTATTTTTTTGCGCATTTAGTATTAATTTGAAGTTACTGAAGAGCGTCTGTGGCCCAGTTGGTCGGATACTTGACTTGTAACCGGGAGGTCGCGGGTTCGAGTCCGGCTACTGGACGTCTACCAATGGGACTCTTTTTAGAGCCTATGTACGCAACGCAACGCTAGTACGATGAAGGACAACATCGTGATGAAACCCGCACACCACAAGGTGTGTGAACCCTATAACGGCGATGTGCTCACCCCCTGTCACGTTGGGTTAAATACGCTTGGTGAACCGTGGGCATTTGCTTGAGCAAGTGTCTCTGTCTACCCCGCTTTAAGTTTAAAAGGCGTGAAGTGTATTTATTTATTATTGAAGTATATTAAACCTAACTAAGTTAATATTGTTCACCGGGTGTATAGGCGCGAATATAATCAAAGACAAGCTCGAGCTTACCTTTGCTATTTTACCCGTCAATTACTCTAGCACAGATACATAGGTGCATGCAAAATAAAAGTTATTGTGCAATATTTATGTAAGTAACTCATATTAAAATGTAATAGGGGGTGGAACTGATGTTACACAATAACTTATAATTGTCGATAAATGTTACACACTTACATTTTATGATATCGTTTTAACATTAATTGCACCTAGGGAGAGGTATTTGCTAAATGGCAGTGGCGTGCACACCATATAGGCAAAAAGACACTGCACAAGATTCTGGGAGTTTCTAGAAAATATTAAAAAGTCAATATCTCAAGAATCATTAATTTCCGACCATACATATGGAGGTTTATTTTATTGCATTTTAACTCTTCTATCACCCCATACCAGGAATACGTCGAGTTACAAGTTACCCTGTATGTACCTATCTATATTTTTTTGTTGTATTAATTTAAAATAAGTTAGATTTGCACCAACTATATCCTGGAAAAATATTTTCTTTGTTTTGTATTGTACTTTTTAATAATACTGACCCGCACCTATGTTCCCATGTTGTGAGGTCGACTGGTAGAGAATACTATAGTATTATATTAAGGATAGTATTTAAACGTGCATCAAAAAAGTCTAACCTAACCTAACTAAAATACTGACTTAGCGACAAAATTACAGATTTGGTCTTCTAATTGTCATTCTGATGATAACTTTGGCTTTTTAGGTGTGCAAGTTAGTAATTTTTTGATGTACAGTTTATTATTTTCCTTATATTAACCCTTTGTACCTTTAGTGCAATAAAGTATTAAATAAATAAACCCACAGGTGATCGTACTACACACATCAAAAGTGTCTAGGGATGTCAAGGGGTCATTGTTAGCTTTAAAAAAATCTAATTTATTTAAATCAAATCTAATCTTCTGGATTGGTCTCCTACCTAATTCCCCATACCTGTATCAATGACTTATCACCACATTTTGAATTAATTATGAATGAATTCAGTTTTTGTAAAATATATTCTTGATTGAAATCTACTTGATCCCTAGACACTTTTGATGTGTGTATAATGTTATGAGTATGTAATGACCTGGTAATTTATTTAAATCAAATATAATCTTCTGGATTGGTCTCCTACCTAATTCCCCATGCCTGTATCAATGACTTATCACTACATTTTGAATAAATTATGAATGAATACAGTTTTTGTAAAATATATTCTTGATTGAAATCTACTTGATCCCTAGACACTTTTGATGTGTGTATAATATTATGAGTATGTAACGACCTGGTAATTTATTTAAATCAAATCTAATCTTCTGGATTGGTCTCCTACCTAATTCCCCATGCCTGTATCAATGACTTATCACTACATTTTGAATAAATTATGAATGAATTCAGTTTTTGTAAAATATATTCTTGATTGAAATCTTCTAAAATGTATGATCACTAAACACTTTTGATGTAAATGAATGAATGAATGAATAAACTCTTTATTGCACACTGTACATTACAAAATATAAAACTAATAATGGTAATATTGCAAATGGCGACCTTATCGCTCAGAGCGATTTCTTCCAGGTAACCTAATTTATATATAATGGAACTTAACATCGATCGATGTGTGTATAATGTTATGAGTATGTAATGACCTGGTAGGCATCGTTGAAGGCGTGCGCGAGCGAGAGCGCGAGGGCGCGCGCGTAGCGGCGGCGCGCGCACACGAACACGTGGGCCACGTGGTCGCTGGCGTTGGTCGCGCTGCCCTCCACCACCGCGAACACGCGCGCATTCGCCGCGTCCGCCGAGCAGTACGAGATCCTGGAAATGTTCAACTGATCAGCTGGGCTATTTTTTTCTTCTTATTTCTATACCATCTTTAGTTTAATAACTATGTGGGATCCAAGACAGAAGGCTAGGCCCCCCCCGGGATCTAGCCCAGTCGTCACTGATTGAGCTCTTGTCTATTCTGGATGCCGCTGTAGATCCTGGCTCTAACAGGAATCACAGTGGTGGGAAAGTGGGTGGGAATATCCCGGAATATGATCAGCTGGGCAGACTCAAGGTGATGTCGCCAGGGTATTGTATTGTATACTAGCAAACCCGGCGAACTCCGTTTCGCCACCAGATGGGTTCGTTTCGTTTACCCGCTTTTCTGTTGAATTTTTTCCTGAATTTTCTTTGCTTTAAACCTCACGGAGCCCGAGACCTTTCCAACGAATGCAAAACCGTGGAAATCGGTTCGTGCGTTCTGGAGTTATAGCGTCAGGGAGGAAAGCCCGACTTATTTTTATATAGTAGATATATTTATTTACTAGCTTAAGAACTAACACACCAAAAATTATAAAAGAAATACAATTGAAACAACAAGCAAAAATATAAAATGACACAACAACAAACAAGAACAAAAAACAATATGAGTATCTACTAGCAGTGGTTAGCACTGAGCGTGTGCCAGCTCTCACGCTAGTAAAAGGGTCCCCGACTCAGCATAATGCCACAGTTACCTGCAGCGCTGGTGTTCCGCCGAAACCCGACAGAGAGAGAAATAATAGGGTCTGCGTACTTCCTGGAATTAGTCCAGTCTTTGGAGAACTTCGCAGCGTTCAAGCGGTTTGCGCACCGCTGGCACAAACTCCGGTTAGATTTTTCATATAAAAAATGTATTTTCCCGTTAATTCCCGTTCCCGTGGGAACTTCTGGAAATCCTTTCTTAGTGCACCCCTAAGTACGGTACCTAAGTTACGTTCAAATTTCAAGTGCCTAAGTTTAGACGTTTGGGCTGTGCGTTGATATGTCTGTCAGTCAGTCCTTTTATATATTTAGATAAAACAAAGTCGCCTCCCGCTGTCTGTAAATAAAAAAAATACATTTCACGCCTTTTAATCCCAAAGCGGGGTAGGCAGAGGCACTAGCTAAAGCAAATGTCCACAGTTCACCAAGCGTATTTAACCCAACGTGACAGGGGGTGAGAGGGTTCACACATCTTGTGGTGTGCGGGTTTTATCACGATGTTGTCCTTCACCGTACGAGCGTTGTGTTGCGTACATAGGCTCTGAAAAAGAGTCACATTGGTACACGTCCAGTAGCCGGACTCGAACCCCCGACCTCCCGGTTACAAGTCAAGTATCCGACCAACTGGAGCACAGACGCTATTCCTTAAATAACATTCATAACTCAATAACAGCCGGAGTGAAAATATAAAAAAACAATAACATTATTTCATGCGTAATGATAGCGTTATCTAAACATTATTACGGTATATTACCAACATTACAGTGATTTACGTAAGAGGTCGATAGCAAAGCAAACGGTGGAGGCCAGTTACCTGTAGATAGATACCGCCAGTACGTTGCTCTGTGACTCCGAGTCCGTCACCAGGATGCCTTTGCGGCTGATCTCCACGTTGACCCGCTGAAGTTTCTTGTTTGATGCTGGAAAGGGAAACAGTTCAGTTAGCGTAAAAGGAAAAGTTTCAATATTGACGAAAACCAGAGAAGATACCCAAGTCACCATTATCATCAGCCCATACTTGTCCACTGCTGAACATAGGCCTCTCAATTTGGTTCAGTTCCGACAAAATGGCATCCATGAGAAAACCACATACTTACATATATGTCAAATTTTACTGGTTGAAGTCGGCTCTTTTTTCTTTAAGTAAGTAAAAACTAATGCTTTTTGCAAACACATGATGCCGAAATAGGGATTCATTTTATCCTAGCTTTGCCACGTTTTTTTTTTT
>SJJU01013727.1:0-18042 GCA_012932125.1 Conopomorpha cramerella
CCTGCGCCACAGGGTAACCTATAGCGGGAACAGTGCCATTTATTTTAAGCATCTAACCTTTAAATAAAGAATTTCATTTCATTTCATTTCAGAGTGATTTAAATTGTACTTCACCCGGAACCAAATCAAAGGTACAGCTGGTATTTTTACAACAAACAACAACAACAACAGGGGTCCTTTGTTGTCGTTGTTTGTTGTTGGGGCATGGGCACACGGGCAGATTTTTTTAGAGCTAAAAATGTTCTTGATCCCTAGACACTTGATGTCTGTGTATTTTTTTATATAGTTTTATATTTTTGATTACTCAATTCTATATTAAGCTCTCTTGGACGGTTAAAATCGAAACCTAGTAAGTCAGTTTTACGAGAAAGGACCCCGCACAAAATGTTCGGCAAAAGCCTTTCGGTCAAATTGAATGAAATTCTGCAGAAACATAGCTTCAGATGTTTTAATTAACTACGTAATTTACGTAAAAATTTATAGCTTCAACTAATGACTAGTTTTGAAGATATGCCCGTTTTTATACTGAGCCTGCAGTACCTATACATCAATGCTCATTGTTCATAAAACACCTGTCTGTAATATAAAAATGAATCGCAAAATGTGTTGGTAACCACATAACTCCGGAACTCCTGGACCTATTTCGCTAATTCTTTTTTTGTTGTGCTTATTAATGACAGTAGAAGGTTCTTATGAAGGAGAAAAAGTGCCATTCACTGCTGGACACAGGCCACCGTGGAGGTTATAGTTATTTTATATTCATATTAATAGTTAAGACAGAACAACGTCTGTCGGGTCCACTAGTTTTACTATAAATAAACAGCCCAAAACTGTACTTTCATGTATATTTTTTAACATAGATGCAATTCAATCATCAATGTATAGGTACTACAGAGTCAGTATAATTATTATTTATTTATTTATTTGTTGTTTATTAATATCTTACAAAACAAATCATACGTTATTCTAAGTCCCGCGAAACGGGCATATCTTCAAAACTAATCATTAGTTGAAGCTATAACTTTACGTAGTTAATTAAAACATCTGAAGCTATGTTTCTGCAAAATTTCATTCAATTTGACCGAAAGGATTTTACCGAACATTTTGTGCGGGGTCCTTTCTCGTAAAACTGACTTACTAGGTTTCGATTTTAACCATCCGAGAGAGCTTAATATAAAATTGACCAATCAAAAATATAAAACTATATTAAACATATTGGCTATGTGCGCGACGGTGGCGACGCGTAGCGTTTACAACATTTGCGGAAGCTGACAAATAAAGTTTTCTTTGCAAATATAAATAAAACCAAAGATTAAAATAGTATTGTTGACAATATTATATAAGTGAAATTTATTCAATAGTTTGTAAAGTTAATATAATAATAAAAACCGGTTTTGAAACTATTACACATAATATTAGTTTCCAACCACAAACTGAGATAAAATGCAATAAATTAGTATTAGCCGAGCATGTAAAAACGCAACACGTTAAAATTTAACAACGCAACAACAGTCATGGCCAATTTCTTTGCTTTGATTTTGTACTGGAATCAACACTTGACAGCTGATCATCCGCATTTGTTTCCGATTTCTGCCGTGTTGTGCGCTGCGGTCGTTATCTGTCTGCCACTACTCGCGTTGCACATAGCCAATACACACATCAAAAGTGTCCAAGGGTTCAAGAACATTTTTAGCTCTAAAAAAAAATCTGCCCGCGTGCCCATCGCTTCGCAAGTTTTCACTTGAAAAAAGGCCTAAAACTTACAGTAGGCGCACTAATTATGTAAAATCCGATGCAGACCAAGCCGGGGGACTCGGTACAGTCAGCTAACAGGCCAGCCAGTATAGCGCCGACCGCACCGCCCACGTCGAACACTGTACTGAGGTAGCCCGATTGTTGTGGTGTTAGGTGAGCTGGGGAAGGGAAAAACCAGTCATCATTATTTATTTATTATTATTTAATACTTTATTGCATAAAAAGTACAAAGGGTGGACTTAATACTAAAGTATTCTCTACCAGTCAACCTCACAACATGGGAGAACATAGGTGCGGGTCAGTATTAAAAAACAAACATGTAAGTACAAAAAAAAACCCAAGTAGGTACACAATTACAAGTAGAAATACAATGGACATATGTAAGCGAACATCCATAATTATATATGTTCGTAAGCATAAAATAACATAAATATATACACACACACGCAATCTATCACATACATAAAAAATATAATAATAATAATGACACATAGGAAGTTATTAGTTATACTGTTGGAGAAAATGCGTCTTGAGAAGTTTTTTGAAATAATCATCATCAGCCCATACTTGTCCACTGTTGGACATAGGCCTCTCCAATTTGCACGCCACTGTGATCTGTTTTCGGCTTCTCGCATCCAGCTTCTGGCAGCCATCTTGCGTATATCATCAGTCCACCTTGCCTGAGGGCGTCCTACACTCCGTTTGCCGAGACGCGGTCTCCGTGAGAGAACTCGTTTGCCCCAACGGTCATCGGTTCTACGGCTAATAAAAAAAGTAAAATTATATAATACTAGCTGTCAGTGGCGTGCACTGGCTTTTACGACAAGGTAGGCAGTAATCGCCAAAGATTGACACCTATGTATAGGTAACTTGTGTTTACGAAATATCCTACTAACCTAACCTACCTATCAACTCACCCACAAAACATAGGACCTTCGTCAGCCTATGTCGTGAGTACAACAAAAAAAGATCTAGCAATAACTCTATTATTAGGTCGGGTAACCAAAATACTAAGGTAGGCAGTGTCTTTTTGCCTATATGATGTGCACGCCACTGACATACACACATCAAAAGTGTCTAGGCATCAAGTACATTTTAGAAGATTGCAAAGTCAAAGTCCACGCAAAGTATAATTCATTTGTTTGCATTGTATTATAATCAAGAATATATTTTACAAAAACTAAATTCATTCATAATTCATTCAAAATGTGGTGATAAGTCATTGATGCAGGCATGGGGAATTAAGTAGGTGACCAATCCAGAAGATTAGATTTGATTTAAATAAATTAGATTCTTTTTAGAGCTAAAAATCTTCTTGATCCCTAGACACTTTTGATGTGTGTATATACATCAGTGGCGTGCACACCATATAGGCGAAAAGACACTGCCTACCTTAGTATTTTGGCTACCCGTCCTAATAATAGAGTTATTGCTAGATCTTTTTTTGTTGTACTCACGACATAGGCTAACAAAGGTCGTGTATTTTGTGGATGAGCAGATAGGTAGGAGCCTAAATTTCGTGAAGACAAGTTACCTATACATAAGTGTCAATCCTTGGGGATTACTGTCTACCTTGTCGTAAAAGCCAGTGCACGCCACTGATATACATATACTCACTTGAGTTATTGATATAAAGCGGCAACCAATACAGGAACGTATAGGACACAAGCTTGGCGAAGAACAGCGAGAGAGAGAACTCCATAACGCCCGGTATAGAGAGGGCTCGGGAGAGCGAGACGGCACGATCCGTAGAGTGAGACGGGCGACTCAGTAGCGACGTGTGCTCCGTCGCTTCTTCCTTGGGGTGAAAACAAATACAATATTAGACTATTGGCTATGTGCAAAGCGAGTAGTGGCAGAGAGATAGCGACCGCAGCGCACAACACGGCGGAAATTGGAAACAAATGCGGATGATCATCTGTCAAGTGTTGATTGCAGTACAAAATCAAAGCGAAGAAATGCGTTGTTAACTGTAAAAATAACTGCCTCAATAGAAAATGTACATTTCATATTATCCCAAGAGCGTCCTACAAAATAGCACAACGAAAAAAATGGGTTGCTGCTGTGAAAAGAAAAAGTAAGTGTTTTATTATTATATTCATTTTATAGTAAAACGATTGAATAAATAGCACTTAAATAATGTCAACAATACTATTTTAATCTTAGGTTTTATTTATATTTACAAAGAAAACTAACAATGTTTACATTGTTATTATTTGACAGCTTCCGCAAATGTTGTAAACGCTACGCGTCGCCACCGTCGCGCACATAGCCAATATTATCAGAGCGTCTGTGGTCCAGTCGGTCGGATCCTTGACTTGCAACGGGGAGGTCGCGGGTTCGAGTCAGGCTACTGGGACGTGTACCAACGGGACTCTTTTTCAGAGCCTATGTACGCAACGCTCGTACGATGAAGGAAAACATCGCGATGAAACCCGCATACCACAATGTGTGTGGACCCTATAACGGCGATGGGCTTACATCTTGTCAGGTTGGGTTAAATACGTGCGCGTGAACCGTGGATATTTTCTTTAGCAAGTGTTTGTGCCTACCCCGCTTGGGGATTAAAAGGCGTGAAGTGTATTATATTATACTACACGCGAATGCAAATTATACACAGTTATAGAACAGTATACTATGCTGATCTGGGATGTGTCCCATGTTGATCTGGGATGTGTCCCATGTTGATCTGGGATGTATCCCATGTTGATCAGTGAAGTGTCCCATGTTGATCTGGGATGTATCCCATGTTGATCTGGGATGTGTCCCATGTTGATCTAGAATGTATACCATGTTGTAAAAATACTTACATGATACGGCGCGTTAGTAGAATGTCTGCTTGGCCGTAAATTCGCAGTCTGTGAATATATAATTGAGTATACATTATACATCTATCTATATTACACGTGTAATTTATACTTGTAAGAAATAGTGTAGTTTATTATTGTAAATAGCGTTAATAATTAATTGTCATAGTATTATATTAACGTTCACAAGAGTAGGATTTACTTGTAATTTAGTTTATAATTAAGAAGTGTACTTAGTACCTCACACATGCCGAGTGTACTACTAACCACACTGTTGCTTTTGCCCTCACAGGGTTCATGTTTGATACTTTGCTATTTATTTAAGAACTTTTGCTGTAACATGTGGATGATGTGCTGACCACTACACCAACGGGCGTCGTTATAAGTGCTATTACATACAGACATACAGCAGTATAAAACAAAGCTTGATGAACGTCATTTATGACTTTAAAAAGAAAAGTAATCGTCCCCAACAAAACCTATCAGTTGTGTTTCTTTAAACATACAAAGTCAAATTAGAAACTTTGGCGAAACTTGTGAGTCATTCAGCCCATGACGCCAGACAACTTTCCCTAAGGAACTCAGACATATCATCATCATCAGCCCATACTTGTCCACTGCTGGACATAGGCCTCTCCAATTGCACGCCACTGTGATCTGTTTTCGGTTTCTCGCATCCAGCTTCTGTCAGCCATCTTGCGTATATCATCAGTCCACCTTGCCTGAGGGCGTCCTACACTCCGTTTGTCGAGCCGCAGTCTCCACTCGAGAACTCGTTTTCCCTAACGGTCATCGGTTCTACGGCCAGGAGCTATGTCGATGACTTTGGTTCTCTGTCGGATCACTTCATTTCTGATTCGATCCTTCAGAGAAACGCCGAGAATAGCCCTTTCCATAGCACGCTGTGCGACTTTGAGCTTGTGGGCCAGCCGTGCCGTCAGTGTCCACGTCTCATATTCTTATATGTACAAATACTCTCCATATAAGGTGGCAATCATTTTTTTTTTTTTTTTTTTTTTATTACTATGAACAAGCGTTTGACATTATAATGTGGTCGTCATGCCCCAGAAGGGGGAGAGATGGCATCAAAATTATTTGTATGGAGTCAAGAAAACGTGTGCGTTGAAAAGAGGCAGGCGCAAGTAGACGCGCACGTCTCCAGAGAATGGCCCGTACAGAGAGAGGCAGGTAGGGGGCGGGTGGTGGTGGGATTATCTACTATGAATGAACAAGCGTTTGACCACCATCCTGCCTGATGTTAAGCAGCGATGTGGTCTACGATGGAGCACACTTGTTCAGTAGGTTCTTATTCACCCGCGACTTAAAGACCTTCAAAGTATACTGCGCATATAGTTACCTGATCTCCAACAAAGACTTGAGCTGATTCAACGTTGTCTTCCTCGCATCCCTCGTCGTCAGATTTACTCGAAGAGCGTGATGGCTGTTGTTGAATAAATATATGAATAATGCGTGTATAATGACCTCGAGCAATGGTCTTAGAAACGTTGTTGGGCTCGTGTCAATATGAACAACTTTTACTATGGCAATGCGGGGAAATGAACACACAGTACAGAGTGTAAAAGGACCCCGAGCAATGGTTTTAGAAACGTTGTTGGGCTCGTATCAGTATGAACCGCTTTTACTATGGCGACAATGTGGGGAAATGAACACACAGTACAGAGTGTAAAAGGACCCCGAGCAATGGTCTTAGAAACGTTGTTGGGCTCGTGTCAATATGAACAACTTTTACTATGGCGACAATGCGGGGAAATGAACACACAGTACAGAGTGTAAAAGGACCCCGAGCAATGGTCTTAGAAACGTTGTTGGGCTCGTATCAATATGAACAACTTTTACTATGGCGACAATGCGGGGGAATGAACACACAGTACAGAGTGTAAAAGGACTCCGAGCAATGGTCTTAGAAACGTTGTTGGGCTCGTGTCAATATGAACAACTTTTACTATGACGACAATGCGGGGAAATGAACACACAGTACAGAGTGTAAAAGGAACCCGAGCAATGGTCTTAGAAACGTTGTTGGGCTCGTGTCAATATGAACGACTTTTACTGTGGCGACAATGCGGGGGAATGAACACACAGTACAGAGTGTAAAAGGACCCCGAGCAATGGTCTTAGAAACGTTGTTGGGCTCGTGTCAATGTGAACAACTTTTACTATGGCGACAATGCGGGGATATGAACACAGTACAGAGTATAAAAGGGCCCCGAACAATGGTCTTAGAAACGCTCTGTACTGTGTGTTCATTTCCCCACATTGTTGACCTCAGTTAAGTGTGTGTATGTACATACATACATACACTTCACGCCTGTCTCCCAGAGGGGTAGGCAGAGACTACAGATCTCCATTTGTCACGGTCCTGACATACCCTTTTCGCTTCATCTACATTCATACATCTTTTCATACACGACCTCCGGTTTCGAGTACTTTTCACGCCACCTTCGGTCAGGACATCACCATTCTGGTCTTTATATGTCCTTCTGGGGCGACCTCTACTCACCCGGCCCATTACATCACCCATATAAATCTCTTTCGTCAATCGCCTTTCATCCATTCTCTCTATATGCCCAAACCACCGAAGCATGCCCTATAGCGTGTGTGTATGTATGAACGATTTAAGAAAAAAATTCTCACTGACATCTGTGGTCCAGTTGGTCGGACCCCTGACTTGTAACCGGGAGTTCCCGGGTTCGAGTCCGGCTACTGGACGTGTACCAATGGGACTCTTTTTCAGAGCCTATGTACGCAATGCAACGCTCGTACGGTGAAGGACAACATCGTGATGAAACCCGCACACCACAAGGTGTGTGAACCCTATTAACGGCGATGGGCTCACCCCCTGTCACGTTGGGTTAAATACGCTTGGTGAACGGTGGGTACTTGCTTTAGCAAGTGCCTCTGCCTACCCCTCTTTGGGATTAAAGGCGTGAAGTGTATTTAGAGGTACTTTTTTTTTATTTATTTTTTTTTTCTCACCGACATCCTCTCGTCAAGATGCGGCACCATACCCGGCTCAGGTACCAGGGTGAGGAACACCAGGACGCCGATACAGCCCATCACCAAGCCCGGATACACGAAGGACAACGCCCAATCGCGTTCCACGTACTTCGCCGCCATTAGTGTACCTATGGATTGAATGAATGAATGAATATACTCTTTATTGCACACTGTACATTAATTCAATTCAATTCATTTATTTATTTGCATAAAATACAGGTAAATTACAAAGTGGCAAAAGATGTTAAGTGCTTGAGTGTCCATTACGAATGTAAAAAACAATACAACGGAAAAATTGCAAAAGGCGACCCTATCGCTCATAGCGATTTCATCCAGGTAACCTAATTTAAAGATTACGGGAGCTTAACAGATAGAGTAATGGGGCTGGTGAGTGTTGCTATCTGATCGATAACGTCAATAATATTGTAAAATAATTGATTGATTGATTGACAATATGGCGGACAGAATTTAAATCTCTGAGCAAACACAACTATACTTGCAAACCGCTTACCACCCTCAGTCATTATCTTTCAAAGCAATATCGGCAGAACGGCAAGACGTCATCCATACAAGGTGGATTTGCCATTTACGCGAACCAAACGGTTTGCGTCCAATTTCATAGTGCGAACCGCCAGGATGTGGAACGACTTGCCGGAGTCTGTGTTTTCTGCGCAGTACAGTCTGAAGGTCTTTATCAGGTCTTCTCATACACTCTGTTTGCCGAGACGCGGTCTCCAGGAGTTTTTTTTTTATCACTATGAACAAGCCTTTGATCACCATCCTGCCTGATGTTAAGCAGCGACGTGGTCTACGATGGAGCACACTTGTTCAGAAGGTACCTATTCAGCCCGCCGACTTTGAAGACCTCAGACCTGTAACTGCGCAGGAAAAACAGACTCCGGCAAGTCATTCCACATCCTGGCGGTTCGCACTATGAAAGTAGACGCAAACCGTTTGGTTCGAGTAAATGGCAAATCCACCTGGTATGGATGACGTTTTGCCGTTCTCCTGGTTGTCCTATTGTAAAAACGCGATGGGGGTATTAGGTCGTTTGCCCCAACGCTCATCGATTCTGCGGCTAATATGGTATAGTTCGTGCATTTCATGAATGCGCGCGGGCCTTAGATGTATATGGACACGCTAGTTGACAGTTCAAACGAACAAAACTGCCACACACACTAAAAAAATGCTCCATCGTAGACCACGTCGCTGCTTAACATCAGGCAGGATGGTGGTCAAACGCTTGTTCATAGTGAAATAAAAAAAAACTATACCATATAAGCGTCTGTGGTCCAGTTGGTCGGATACTTGACTCGTAACCGGGAGGTCGCGGGTTTGAGTCCGGCTACTGGACGTGTACCAATTGGACTCTTTTTCAGAGCCTATGTACGCAACGCAACGCTCGTACGGTGAAGGACAACATCGTGATGAAACCCGCACACCCACAAGGTGTGTGAACCCTATAACGGCGATGGGCTCACCCCCTGTCACGTTGGGTTAAATACGCTTGGTGAACCGTGGGCATTTGCTTATTAAGCAAGTGCCTCTGCCTACCCCTCTTTGGGATTTAAAGGCGTGAAGTGTATATTGTTTTTTTTCTTTACCATAGGTTAAAAATGTGACATTGACTCACCCAAAATGTTTCCCAACGAAGTGTGCGAATTCCAAACGCCGAAAATGAGACCTTTCTTAGAGTTGCCGAACCACTTCCCCACAACTGCCACTGTTCCCGGCCAGCCTGTTGTTTGAGCTATGCCCGCCCCAGCCTGTATGCAAACATAGCATGATAAGTGATGGAAAATGTATTTACCAATCTATTCTCATTTACAATAATCTACCGGACACCATTAAAAAGCAAGACAATCACACCTCTTTTAAAAACAAGCTTAATAACTTCCTTGCCCAAAACTACTACTCACTAAATGAATTTATGGAATACAATAAATCTCAATACCGCTAAGCAACATTCTCTCCCCTCGACGTATCGACATCACGGTTCTATTATTCTATTATTTATTATTAAATTATATTAAATTCTCTATTATTAAATTCTATTATTGTTATTTTTGCAATGCCCTAACAGGGTCGTGTCTTAGACAGATATATGGCAATAAATATAGAGGTAAATAAATAAAATATGTAAGTGCAGAGGCACTTACTTGAACATTCAATTTTATTTATTTACCTCAGGCAGAGGCCTACACCGCTTTGGGATTAAATGGCGTAAAGTGTATTTTTTTAATGGAATATTTATGCCATGATAATCTTGGATGTATCCCAGAATGATCTTAGATGTATCCCAGAATGATCTTGGATGTATCCCAGAATGATCTTGGATGTATCCCAGAATGATCTTATTTGTAACCCCTATGGGTTACATCTAAGATCATTCTGGGATACATCTGGGAAAATCACTATTGATTTTGTTGTATCCCATTCTGATTAATGATATGTAAAAAAACACAAAATACACTTCACGCCTTTTAATCCCAAAGCATTCAAGCATCATTCATTGTACATGGCATTCATTGTCAACCCGTTTTAAACTTTTTATACACACGTCAAGTGTCTAGGGATCAAGTACATTTTAGAAGATTGCAATCAAGAATATATTTTACAAAAACTGAATTCATTCATAATTTACTCAAAATGTGGTGATAAGTCATTGATACAGGCATGGGGAATTAGGTAGGAGACCAATCCAGAAGATTAGATTTGTTTTAAATAAATTAGATTTTTTTTCAGAGCTAAAAATGTTCTTGATCCCTAGACACTTTTGATGTGTGTATTACATTACAAAGAAACCACAAACCTGTACAAAAACGTAGTACCAAATGGAATGTATGGAATATGTGCGGCCAATACCGAACAGGTAACAGAATATTCCGGAGACCAGCATACCCAAGGACAGGAAGTATCGAAGGTCCACCCTTTCAGCTATCATGCCTGTGGAGAAAATTTGCGGTTAGCATTTTTTTGTCCGTGCGGTGACGGCTTCATAGAATACACGTGTCGCCAACCATACATACATACATACACTTCACGCCTGTCTCCCAGGGGGGTAGGCAGAGACTACAGATCTCCATTTGTCACGATCCTGATATACCCCTTTCGCTTCATCTACATTCATACATCTTTTCATACATGACCTCCGGTTTCGAGTACTTTTCACGCCACCTTCGGCCAGGACATCACCAATCTGTCGCCAACCAATTATAATATTTGACCTTTAGGTAAAATACACTTCACGCCTTTTAATCCCAAAGCGGGGTAGGCAGAGGCACTTGCTAAAGCAAATGCCCACGGTTCACCAAGCGTATTTAACCCAACGTGACAGGCGGTGAGCCCATCGCCGTTATAGGGTTCACACACCTTGTGGTGTGCGGGTTACATCACGATGTTGTCCTTCACCGTACGAGCGTAGCGTTGCGTACATAGGCTCTGAAAAAGAGTCCCATTGGTACACGTCCAGTAGACCTCGCGGTTACAAGTCAAGTATCCGACCAACTGGACCACAGACGCTCTTACCTTTACTTACGAGAAAAATAATACTTAAATTACTCTTGCGTTGTATAAAAGCGTGACGGAATAAAATTAAATGGAATATTCGAGGTCACAGTCTGTGTAAATCATACTTGTGGGTGGAATGTATATTGACCTTTTAACCGCCGGAAGGTTAACTTTATATTCACGATTTTGAATGGGGAATTTTCAAACTCCAAAAGTTTCTTATCTAGATGTCGCTAGTAGATATCCAGGGGGACTTCTGTCTGTTATATTTTAGTGCTTTTTTTTTCATTATTTGGGCGAGTTATTTAGACTTCAGACACTTTTGTAACATGTAGACAAACAATAAAAATAATTACTGTCGCCTTCAATACTAACTGCTTGAAGTTGGTAATTCCGTTGACATTTGTACCCCCAAATACAACTAGCGCCATCTGTCATAACTAAGAGAAACAGGGTCCCTGTTCTGCTCCGATAATATTGAATTTCAAAATCTCTTGTCTAATATGTCTGATTTACAAGACATTGATTGGCGGTGAAAAGGTTAAACTAGCTAGCACAGAAAACGTTTCTTTGCCAATATACATTATCAACAGTGTTTCTCTTCATCTATACTAATATTATAAAGCTGAAGAGTTTGTTTGTTTGTTTGAAAGCGGTAATCTCAGGAACTACTGGTTCGAATTGAAAAAATATTTTTGTGTTGAATAGACCACTTTTCGAGGAAGTCTTTAGGCTATGTCCGCGGCAGTATATATATATGTCTATCTTTTAAGATTAACTTGATGTAGATGATACGGGGCGTTTCCGCAACTCGACGTCCAATGCGCCTATTTTAACTTACCAGAACCGTTTTTATGGTAATCAAATTTGGTCGAAATTAATGCATTATTTGTTATCTCTATTATATGAAAATTAATTGATATTCGTTAGTCTCGCTAGAACTCGAGAACGGCTGGACTGATTTGGCTAATTAAAGTCTACAATTACACGTGGCAGTCCAGGGAAGGTTTAAAAGTTGTATTTCTTCCAATACACGAGGTGCAAAGGCGATTTCCTCGAGAATCACTCTATCTACTAAAGAAAACCGCATGAAAATCCGTTGCGTAGTTGTTAAGATCTAAGCATACATAGGGACAGACAGCGGGAGGCGACTTTGTTTTATACTATGTATTGATACAGTCTTCCGTTGCGTAGTTGTTAAAGATCCAAGCATACATAGGGACAGACAGCGGGAGGCGACTTTGTTTTATACTATGTATTGATACAGTCTTCCGTTGCGTAGTTGTTAAAGATCTAAGCATACATAGGGACAGACAGCGGGAGGCGACTTTGTTTTATACTATGTATTGATACAGTCTTCCGTCGCGTAGTTGTTAAAAGATCTAAGCATACATAGGGACAGACAGCGGGAGGCGACTTTGTTTTATACTATGTATTGATACAGTTTTCCGTTGCGTAGTTGTGTTAAAGATCTAAGCATACATAGGGACAGACAGCGGGAGGCGACTTTGTTTTATACTATGTATTGATGTGGCATTTCAAACCTTACCTGAAACGAACATGGCGGCTGCGTAGGAGAAGAGGAAGGCCGAATCCAGGGTACCAAGCAGTGTGTTCGCATCTGGTGTGTCTGTAGAAGACAGGTTAAACATTAGGTACCTATTCACCCCAGTGACTTGAAGACCTTCAGACTGTACTGCGCAGGAAACACAGGCTCTGGCAAGTCATTCCACATCCTGGCGGGTTCGCACTATGAAAGTACGACGCAAACCGTTTGGTTTGGTTTTTATGCAGTATATGCACATCATCAGCCCATACTTGCCCACTGCTGGACATAGGCCTCTCCAATTGCACGCCACTGTGATCTGTTTTCGGCTTCTCGCATCCAGCTTCTGCCAGCCATCTTGCGTATATCATCAGTCCACCTTGCCTGAGGGCGTCCTACACTCCCGTTTGCCGAGACGCGGTCTCCATGAGAGAACTCGTTTTCCTGTATATGCACTGTTAAATATAATTTATTTATTGGAGCACATAGTGCACGCAGTACATAGTGTAAAAGGACCCCGAGCGGCGGCGTCGTTTACCGGTTGGCTGCGAATCAAAAAAAGTCGGGCAAACAACGAAGGTAAGCTGAATGCTTATCTTTAGTTAATCTTCGCGCTATAATACCCGTTTTATTTTTCAAATAAAAGATATACACACATCAAAAGTCGAACTCAGGTCGGCAGCAGGCCGAGCACGCGCGTCAAGAAAGATATGACATAGAACAAATACGCGCTCTGATTGGCTGCTATGTCACGCTTTGTGCGACTCGGCTAGTTTCAACAAATCGCAGCGCGTTATATGTCTTGTCACTTATTTCTTGGAGCGCTGTGCTAGGGGGGCAGGTGTAAAGAAAACCTAGTGAGGTGGGGTTATTTCTCCGAGGATCGATGCGAATGCTCTGCAATGCCTCAATCCATGGATCACCTGCTCGTCTGCCCCTCGTGCCCCGACACCTGCGCGCTGCAGGACCTGTACGAGGCCACAGATAACGCTGTGCGTGTGGCCGAATACTGCTCACAGAACATATGAGGACACACACGATGTCCACTCGAAAAGAAGACATCAAAAGTGTCTAGGGATCAAGTATATTTTAGAAGATTGCAATCAAGACTATATTTTACAAAAACTGAATTTATTAAAAATGTGTTGATAAGTCATTGATACAGGCATGGGGGATCGCCAACCCGCCTGCCAAGCGTGGCGATTACTGGCATTTCACCCCAAATGACGGATCTCATTGGGGGAGGCCCTCGTCCAGCAGTGGACGTTATATGGCTGTTGATGATGATGATGACAGGCATGGGGAATTAGGTAGGAGACCAATCCAGAAGATTAGATATGATTTAAATAAATTAGATTTTTTTTCAGAGCTAAAAATGCTCTTGATCCCTAGACACTTTTGATGTGTGTACTAATATAAAAGCATACTCACTAAACGGGGCCCAGTTACACCACTGGTCATCGTTGGGATTAACGTCTGGTGGTGGCACGAGCTCGCTGCAGTTCCTGTGCAGGACAGACTTCACCACCGATATGGGCTTCCTCGTCAGATGGTAAGTCATATAAGTCAGATACGTCAGAATGAGTATGCTGGCTTGGTAACTGTGAATAAAAGTTTTAAACAATATAGAATTTACACAGGGGTAGGCAGAGGCACTTGCTAAAGCAAATATCCACGGTTCACCGAGCGTATTTAACCCAACGTGAGGTGAGCCCATCGCCGTTATAGGGTTCACACACCTAGTGGTGTGCGGGTTTCATCACGATGTTGTCCTTCACCGTGCGAGCATTGCGTTGCGTACATAGGCTCTGAAAAAGAGTCCCATTGGTACACGTCCAGTAGCCGGACTCGGACCCGCGACCTCCCGGTTACAAGTCAAGTATCCGACCAACTGGACCACAGACGCTTCTTGTTGTTTGAAAGATCATTTGATCTGTTCACCCACTCAAAAGTTATGGGGGTTAAAAGTAGAAATGAAAAATTTTACTTGAATAATATGTCCAAGTGGGGTATCAAATGAAAGATCACGACACGTACATTTAGAATCTGTTTATTAAATGAAAATTTGATAATTTGTTCAAAAGTTATTAGGGTTGAAAATGGTGAAAAAAAGTCGACTTTATACAAATATATGTTCAAGTGGTTTATCAAATGAAAGGGCACGACACAAACATTAATTTAAATCGGGCTTTTTTAAAATTTGCAATTAAATAGTTATGATATTCACCTCCTAAACTATTCAATATAATACATTAAATTATGAAACTATGAAGTAATGAGTCACGAAGGAATTTCGCTATCTATCAACATTGGAAACATGACTAAGTATCAGTTATATTATACATATAACTGAATACATAACTGTAATATGACGCAGCAACAATATAATATGAGTAGCAATATTCAGCGAATGCATTTAAAACCGGGCCTTTCTCATTTTTTTATTGATATCAGAGATAATCCCACCATCACCCGCGCCTTAACTGCCTCTCTCTGTACGGGCCATTCTTTGGAGACGTGCGCATCTACTTGCTGCAGCCTCTTTTCAACGCACACGTTTTCTTGACTCCATACATATTATCTTTATCCGTTCCTGTTTTTCATTGATATTATGTAAAAAATACACACTTCACGCCTTTTAATCCCAAAGAGTAATTATCTTCTAATACACACATCAAAAGTGTCTTGGGATCAAGAACATTTTTAGCTCTAAAAAAAACAAAGGTCACTGGGCAACTTAGTATGGAAACCATACCCACGGCCTACAGAAACAAAATTGGTTTGGATGTTTAGATAAACATCCCTAGTTTACGAAAATATATGTCGCATTAATGTAGTGTATGGGAATCCGCCTAAAAAATAAAATTAATGTATTAGTAGAAGAAGGGATAATTCGATTATTTGCAACGGTTTTTTCATCACACGGTGGACCAACTAAACTCGTTGCGTTTCTCTGCTACCTTTAACTATCTATTTATTGATCACCGAAAATTACTAAAACTTATTCTACCATAAAAAATAAAACTTATTCTATCTCCCTCATACTGATGTAGGAATCTAATTATTCTTAATAAAACAAATGTGTAGAACAAAATACAATAAAACTTTCCAATAAGCGAGTGAGGCGGCTAATGCAGCTCCTAGCCGTGCATTTCAGTTATTGTAACTATTTTTATTGATTACAACAGTAAATATTTTGAAACATTTAATGTTGTTTTTAAGACATCTGCCGCGATTTTTTGTTCTAAAAACTACATATAATGAAAGGTATACTAAAACTCAATAATTTAAAAATAATTTAATGGTTGTAGGACATATTTCGAAAACCGGGTCAGATTTCGCCCAATGACCTTTACTTAAATCAAATCTAATCTTCTGGATTGCTCTCCTACCTAATTCCCCATGCCTGTATCAATGACTTGTCACCACATTTTGAATAAATTACGAATGAATTCAGTTTTAGTAAAATATATTCTTGATTGCAATCTTCTAAAATGTACTTGATCCCTACACACTTTTGATGTGTGTATTGTATTTTAACATAATGCACGATAGAGTACATTTATACTTTCGTTAATCGATTTGCACCAATACTCTCTCCATATGACTAAACAACCTGATAATTATATTGTAATTCTGCTTGCTACTGAGAAAAAAACACCTGTGTAAATAAACTAACTAATAAACGAAAGTCATCGACATAGCTCGTCGTTTTAGCAAGCTGAAGTGGCAGTGGGCCGGCCATATTTTCCGTAGAACCGATGAACGTTGGGGAAAAACGAGTTCTCGAGCGGAGACCGCGTCTTGGCAAACGGAGTGTAGGACGCCCTCAGGCAAGGTGGACTGAAGATAAACGCAAGATGGCTAGCAGAAGCTGGATGCGAGAAGCCGAAAACAGATCACAGTGGCGTGCAATTGGAGAGGCCTATGTCCAGCAGTGGACAAGTATGGGCTGATGATGATGATGATGAAATAAACTATTATGTTATTTAGGCGAAGAATCGCTTCACTATAGACGACATTGTTGCTTGACATCAGGCCAGGCTTATATGTATCATCATCATCAGCCCATACTTGTCCACTGCTGGACATACTAATGTTCTTGATCCCTAGACAATTTTGACGAAGCGTGTTGCCGATATAAATCTGTATTTATTATTTTAAAATGGTTGTAAATAAATGAAATTATTTCGACGCTTTTTATGTGTGTGTAATGTACCTTCGGTAAGACAAGGGTATGACTGCAAAATCTTGAGAAAATGAGTTAAAAATGCCGAAACGTATAAAAAGAGTACTACTATACCTTGAGAGACTATATTTCTAAATAAGTATAAAATTATATTATGAAATACGAAAGAGGAAAAAGATATATTATGCACTCAGTATTATGGCATTAATTGAGCAAGAAATCTTAAAATTAATTCTCCTGTAAAATTACAAAAAGTGCAGTTATGCCCTTGTCCTACAGAAGGTGCGATGAAATGATTTTTTTTAATCACTATGAACAAGCGTTTGACCACCATCCTGCCTGATGTTAAGCAGCGATGTGGTCTACGATGGAGCACACTTGTCCAGAAGGTACCTATTCACCCCAGTGACTTGAAGACCTTCAGACTGTACTGCGCAGGAAACACACACTCCGGCAAGTCGTTCCACAGCCTGGCGGTACGCACTATGAAAGTGGACGCAAACCGTTTGGTTCGCGTAAATGGCAAATCCACCTGGTATGGATGACGTTTAGCCGTTCTCCCGGTTGTCCTATTGTAAAAACGCGATGTTATGCAACTCCGTAGCACACTCTCCGTGCGATGCGCGTGTGAACTGTGCTTAGGAAATTGCTCTGTCATATTAAGTGTCTCTGCCGACCCCGCTTTGGGAGTAAAAGCGTTATTTTCCTAAGCTAGTCTTCGTAGGTATGGTAGGTTCTTGTGTAGGTAGTAAATTCTTATGAGTGGAAAAATAATTGGCTCATTTATTTGTAAATGTATTGTTCTTTATCTTTTCCACTTTAATAATAATATATGTGTAGTAATATCAAAATAATTAACATACAAATATATGTATGTGTACTGCATGTAGAAGGACCACTAGCAAAGGTCTTAGAAACATTGTTGGACTTGTGGCAATATGAACAACTTTTACTATGACGACAATGCGGGGAAATGAACTCACAGTACAGAGTGTAAAAGGACCCCGAGCAATGGTCTTAGAAACGTTGTTTGGCTCGTGTCAATATGAACAACTTTTACTATGGCGACAATGCGGGGAAATGAACACACAGTACAGAGTGTAAAAGGACCCCGAGCAATGGTCTTAGAAACGTTGTTGGGCTCGTGTCATATGAACAACTTTTACTATGGCGACAATGCGGGGAAATGAACACACAGTACAGAGTGTAAAAGGACC
>SJJU01013730.1:0-13345 GCA_012932125.1 Conopomorpha cramerella
TATTAAAAGTATCATCCAATGATTGATAAAGCCTAGATTGTCACATTGTCAATAATTACAGAGACCAAGACACATTATTGGTCGTTTTTGTGAGAGTGAACTAGAAATTGGGGTATATAGGTAATACTCGTACCTATTAGTTCTGAAATCATCGTAGTAGCGAGATTTTTACTTAAACTAATGTACATACTCGCAGAGCATTATTGAAATGGCTGTAGTTTCATTGCCCGGAACTTAAATATACTAAGGATTTTAGTCGAGCTACATGTACCAGGCGTATATCAATGAAAATAACAAGAACGAAATAAAGCTGATAATCTAATCTTTCCCCCATGAAGGAAAAAAAAATATTTTTTTATTTTGTGCTCACGGCGAATAGAATACACGTGTCACCACCACAACCCAAATGTTCTCGTAGTGTTGGTCGTAAGAGTCGACCGCGAGAACCCTCCAGAGAACGGGCAGCCGCGCTCTCCGGGAGTGAAACCACAACACTACTGCGATCGCCAACACGCCTGCCAAGCGTGGTGATTATTGGCATTTCCCCCGAAATTATCATGGAAATCATCGGCGAAGGCCCTTGTCCAGCAGAGGACGCCATGCGGCTGATGATGACCTTTTTATAAACAAAGTGAACAATCGGTTGACCGCCATCCTGTCTGATGTTAAACAGCGATCTCGTATACAATGAAGCACATTTGCTCATTAGGTACAGTCGTCCAAGAATTTGGTCTACCTAAGGTGTATCATATGAAAGAATACGATATACGATGTTAAAACTAATACATTAAATATTCAGAATTTAAAAAAAAACACTAAATTAAAACAATATTCATCAAATGTTTCGTCAAAATTCTGAAGCTAGATGCACAGACGTTAAGGTTCATTTTTTACTTGTCACAATATTTTTACACGAGGTTTACACCTCATTAATGTTTTAGTGACACGGGAAGTGTTATTAAAACTGAGGGATTACTTTCGTGGACGACTGTAGGTGCCTATTTACCCGTGACATTAAGATCTTCAGACTATAATGCGCAGGAAACACAGACTCCGCATGTCATTTCACATCCTGGCCGTTTCTGTAATGAATTTAACACAAGTACAAAATACCTATCACCTACCCATTAATCGCCCACAAGCGTTTATCTCAAGATTAGAGGACCATTATGTTATCAATAATCAGGTAAATACCTTTTACTTGAGCTTGACAATGACACATTCATTATCGAAACACCTACTGGAAGTATTGCAATAATCTAGTCATGTCTGTGGGACAGACACAAGTTGCTTTTAATATCCCAAGCCATTTATTTTTATAACTAATCGACGCTCCTATGAATTTCATTCGCACAGTTTCTACCAAGTATTAGAACCATAATTCCAAACTTGACTTTTTTCTCATGTACACTTCTAGCTCCCTTTTTACCTCCTTCAAGGACGAATTTGGAAAAATCCTTTCTTATCTTAGATAAACATCAGAAAAGGAACTCATGTGCAACATTTCAACTCTCTAAGATCAAGGGTTTGGGCTGGGCGATGATGAGGTGAGAGAGATAGATAAAACATATCTCGACGTCAGAAGCATAAAATCGGGTGTGTCATATTGTTACATCCGACCTTATGCTTCTGACTGTCTGCTCTGACCTTATGTGCCTCGTTTGTAATAATGCTGTCTCCCACTATTTAGATTAGGGAAGTAAAAAAAAAAATCGTATGTATGCATTGCAATGCACCTTCTTCTTATTTCTATACCGTCTTTAGTTTAATAACTATGTGGGATCCAAGACAGAAGGCTAGGCCCCCCGGGATCTAGCCCAGTCGTCACTAATTGAGCTCTTGTCTATTCTGGATGCCGCTGTTGATCCTGGTTCTAACAGGAATCACAGTGGTAGGATAGTGGGTGGGAATATACATTATTATGCTGCTATATTATGGGGATCTATTTTATTATGCTTCTGACGTCGAGATATATAGTTCTAATTCCAAGCAACTTGAAGCTTTAATACTCGTAAAATTATTGTGCAGCAAAATTTTTCTTAGTGCATTTTTGCTTCCTCAAACATAATATTCATAGGTTAAGCTGAGCGTACGTATGTAGGTATGGACATGCCAACATCCTTTTCAATTTATACTCGGTTCTATTCTATAAATTTTAAAATCGCTGCCCAGACAGGAAGCCAGATCGAAATCGCAGCGGTTGGGAGGAAATTGCTCATTCTCACGCGAGTAACCCCTCCCCTCCCGGGCATGCCGCACCCCTCCGCCGCGCCCCCTCCCCTCTGGTCCCCAGGGGATCCGCTCTAATGGAAAAAGTTAAAAATACACAAAACTTTTTATTGCAATACACTTTCGCAAATCCGCATAATAGGAACGTGTTAGCAACTTAGTTCCGTTGTCAACGATGAAATTAAAGCAGATAACTACACCGGTTTTCTTGTTAGGGTTTCAGTGGGACTCTTGTTTTGAAACTTTTTTTAGTTTTGACTCGGTCAAAACATTTTTTTAATGTAATTTTAATATGTTTGCCTAGTAGTTCGCACATACACAGCCGGTTCTTCTTTTTCGTAGTCCATTTTTCACAATTTTCAAAACTAGATCTCTACCACGCTATGATACTACCATTCCCGGTTGATACTAGCAAAATTTAAAAAATATTTTAATGCAGTTTTGTTTCTTTTTAAAAATAAAGGAATGTTTCCTTTCAGTAAAATGAGCTAACTAAAGGATTTAAAGCAGTTCCTCTGCAGGGCCCGTAACTTTTTTCCACCCTGTATACTTATTACATTTCTATCAATTACTCCATTCCGTTCCATCATTTATGTGTCTGAAATAAATGTTTATTCATTCATTTTCATTAGGCCGGGGATGACTAGCTCTAATGAAAATTAATTGTAATGTCGGAAGTGGGAATCGAACTGGCGATCGTCGTTTCGCCCGGGTCACGTGCTCTGACCACTAGTCAGTATCTGACATAGTTTATTCAAGCATAGAAAAGAATGTTCCTACCTAAAAAATAGTGTTCTTTCAAACATTTAAGGCTGAAATAATAACTTTTTTACTATGGTTTCCACAACGACTTTTCATTCCTCACGGTCCCTGCTAGTATATGTTTCTATGGTCGCAGGTCGAGTTTACTGGTCGTCAGTAGCTACGCAACGTAGACGTTGGAAATGTAATTTTTAACTACAATGATTATCAATTATTAACTGGTTGGCTTTTGTAAGAGCAAAAACACAAAATGAAATCGAGCGGTGCCATTCAAAAATCTATTCGATTCGAGGAAACTTGAGGATTTCATCAAAGTGTTGCAAGTGTTGGTTCTCAACGGGTCACCAGTGGGAAAAGTTGGACTTTGCGATTCGTGCCGCCGACGACAAAATGGTTTACACAACGACTGGCCGAAACCGACCCGAGAACCTTAGGGGACGATTCAAAATCATAGTTCAAGTAATAGCAACGAGTGCGACCCAAGGAGCAGCAAATCGAACATTTCTTGATTGCAACGTTTCCAAAGTTCTCGGTGCACACTTCCTCCGATAAAGTTTCAGAAATCCAATTTTCGATTTAATTTTATTCGAAAAACTATTTGTATCGAATGCTATGTTGTTGACAATTTCGCCCTGTCGTTTTATTAACGCTGTTATAATACAGATCACACCATTCACGTATATACCTAATAATTAGATAGAAAGAACATTTTGAAGACATGTCTTTGGACGTCTCCAAGTTCACTTCTAGGTTGTTTTGATTATGTTATGTTAATTAGGTGGAAAATTAATGATAAAATATTGATAAACCATTCCCATTTGGGCTCCGATTATCTCTTTCCAAAAATTTTGGAAGAAGCAAGTAGTATAACTTATTTTTCGTCCTAGTGCAGCAGCAAGTGACAACTTTTGTAATTAAAAAGTTTGTTATGTTACAGGCGGTTACAACCTTATGGCATCCGCTCATGGATTTCCAAGCGATATTTTTCTTCACAATAGCTTTGGCTAGCAATAGCATATGCCCCGAAGTAGAGCCTAATATATCCGAACCCTAAATTAAATTAATTATATTACTTAAATTAATTAATTCCTTTCTATTGCAATTTGAGGTCCGCGACATAAGAACTAGGATATTCGTTCCTGCCTCAAGATGGTATAAAATGCAAGCCGAAAGCAGACGGGAAATGCAAAGCTAGAATAATTCCTGCAATTATTCCGTTCACTTTAGGTAAGCTAGAGGAACAGGCGGAACTTTGAGAGCTCGCCCTAAGTATTTGTCTTATGAAGCGACCGAGGACACACTCTGTTGAACTTTGTCCCGATTAATATTTGCTGAAGATAGTTTGATGTTCGTAAACTCTCGAGACACATTTGTCTGTACAGACGTGAATATCCCGAGGTCTCGCATTACTATGGATTTATACAATTATCATGGTTCACCTTGACAATCGGTTTGTTGAATATTGTACAATGCTTTTACTGTGTAACTTGAGCAGTTTGAAAGTTAAACAGAGGGACCTATTATGATCTCAGTTTGGAGAGTTTGTTGGCATTATGTGTTTAAGCTCGGACGATTTAGCATGTTCGGCATGGCTTCGAGGCCGATTGTCTTCGAAACATCATATCCAGGTTAGAATATCTAGATGAATGAATTGGTAGTAAAATAAAATCGACACAGCATTGTTTTCTATCGTACATTGATGAACGCGCTTCGACGAGTTAAATTATTTTACTTCTTCTTCTTTCTCGGAACTACCTGATCAAGCACGGGTTCAATACTCTCGAGGGCATTACCACAAGAGCTAAGTACACTGCGTTTTAAAAACAAATAATTGTTATTTTGTAGTATACTTTAAGAGCAATGTACTTTATTCACAGGGCTTCTCGCTCGAGATACTGTAACGAACTTTAAGCCGCGTACACATTTGTTTGATATGTTTTGTCGTGATGCATCAGAAATGTATCGGTTTCATATACTCGTATTTAAAATTATTGTACAACATTCGTCCCCTGTCTGAACCATCTGCACACTGAGCCTTCACACCAGTATTAATGTGAGGAAATTACTTTCTCAGCCTTAGTACTATCATTATAGGTATTGTGTTATAAGTAATAAATAACCTAAGTGTGATTTCCTTGATTGTGACTCTCATTTTGTGAAATATATTTATTAGCCAACCTAACGTTAACACTGTATTATGATCCAACATCAGACTGATTATATTGAAACAAGTCTGTATGAAGGCTGGGATAGTAATCTCCCAACTTTAACACACTGGTGTGAAGGCTTAGTCTGAAGGTGGGTCGAACGGACATTTATCTGATGCAGTTCATGCAGTACGTTGTGATGGATGCTGTCTAATGTATGGAATTGATGCCTTTCTGATGCACCGCGATGCAAAACATGAGACACGTGTGTACGTGGCTTTAAACTGTCGCTACAGTTTCTTGTACGTACGAACTCTATTTTTGAGATAATATTTATTTATAGCTTTACCAAACTGGTGCTTTCTTTTGGGTCAAAATTTACATTTTATTGATTTATTTAAGACTCAACTTAAATAAAAAAAAGCTTTATAAAGGAAACAAATTAATTTATAACTATTTTTATTAACCCAGTTGTGTAAGAGACAGAGACAAATTCGACATGTGTGTTCGTTCATATGAGCTACCAATTGTATATAATTATGCCGGAAGTTTCCGGGTATTTATTTAAACCTAAATATATCGTTAGAGAACATACCAAAAATAAACAACATGTCATTATTGGTTGCGTAAATAACTAAGATTCTTCAACATTTAGTCAACTAGCAAAATATACCTATATTTAAAATATACCTATACTATCGACCTAAAGAGTGATCTATCAGTTTTGATGACATTTAGACTGTCACTAAAACATCAGCAAGGTAGAATAGTTACACTGTGGTTAACGGTACGTACATAATATGTATTAAAAAAAACATTTTTATAATACGAAATAAAATAATTATTGCTTTTGAAGGTGTACAAACAGCCTACCTAAATAAATGAAAGTTAAACATTTTTTATTTCATTATTTAATATATTATTTACAAGCTGACCCGGCAAACGTTGTTTTACCAATATACGTTAATAACAGTGTTTCTCTACTATTATATGCATGTATGCATGTATTATAAACCTTCCTCAAAAATCACTCTATCCATTAGAGAAAACCGCATCAACATCCGTTACCTAGTTTTAAAGAAGAAGACAAACAAACAGACAGACAGCGGAAAGCGACTTTGTTTTATACTATGTATTGATAAATAGTATGAGTTGTATTTTAATAAACGACCAGGTTCGTGCAGTCTTTTCTTTCTTTTTAATGTAATGTTTTGACATCCTAAAAACAGACCTTCATATGTCTTAGTTAGACATTTCCACACAGACCTATGTAAAAGAGCCAACCTGCATATGGCCCAGAAATCTAAATTAAAATCACGTTATGGACATTGTCTCAAATAGAACCCTGTATTTTCACCTTTTTCAGCAGCCTTCACTTGTTTTAACAGCAGTAGTGAGTAGCCGTTACTGCAAAGACATCTGTTACCTACAGACGTGACTTCAGTATCCTGAGTTAACGGTTCCCGCCAAGAAGGGCTTCCGGCGAGACAGCGCAAGGACCTCATCCGCCGGAAACGGAAGCCGGAGCGAACTAACCGGATTCCCAGCCGATCGCGCAAACGCATCCGGTTTGCTTCGGTTCCAATAATTATTACATTACTAACATCATTACATTCATTTTCTTTATAGAGTGTCCTCTGATATTAAGTTAGTAATTTTTTATTTAACAAACATAAATTAATATTGCTTATTTTGTTACAAGGAAATTTCAATTCATGGAAAACTTTCTGGTTGGTAAATATTTCATGAATTAAGATTGCTTTAAAATTTAATATAGGTTCACCACGTGTCACGTTTGGGACCTTGATATTGATACAAAATATGACGTTACATTGGTCAGTTACAATAAAAAAAAAAAACATTTTTTTATCTGCACTGAATTATCATTTCATCTGGTGAAATTCTCCGAAGACCAACAACAATATATCATAACAAAAAGCATTGTAAAACACTCACGAAAATGTCGAGAAACCTATCTCTCTCCCAAAGGATTTACATTGGCTGTGATACATTTTCGCCGACTCTCGTGCCCATCACGATCTATGCTGAAAGCTTTTCAGCTCAATATACATGGGGATAGTGTTTCGTTGAAATAAGATACTACTATCCTACAATTATTTTAAAAGCGAAAGTGTGTTTGGATGGATTGGTGTTTATTACTTTTTCACGCGAAAAGTGCTAAAAGGAAAAGTTAAGTTACAATTATTATAAAGTATACGCTTGGTGAACCGTGGGCATTTGCTTTAGCAAGTGCCTCTGCCTACCTCGCTTTGGGATTAAAAGGCGTGAAGTGAATTTATTTTTAAATTTTTTTTTTATTATAAAGTTTATACGTAAGTACATCGGATGAACATACTAAAGGATATTTTTTTTCCAATATCCGCAAGGGAACGTAACAAACTCTATAGCTAGTTATTTTAGGTTATTTAGCGACGCTTGCATGTCCCACGCAATGGATATAAGTCTCGGTCCTATTTCTGTTTCTGACGAATGCAGGTACATATTTAGGTTTTGAATATGTACCTAAGCGCTCATTATATAATTGCCAGGTTAACAATATTTTGATACATCAAGTGTCAAAGTCTATTTACAGTAGCCGGTCTCGAAACCGCGACCTCCAGGTTGCGAGTGAAGTACCCGACCAACTGGACGACAGCCGCTGGAAACTACAAACAAAGCAACAAATTAGCTAGATTAATAAAATACCTCGTGTAAAACTCGTCTTAAATCGCCACCATTTCAAAGTGATGTATTGGGTGATAACCCAGAAGATGGGTCTCCTTTAACAAGCAACCCTTCGGAGTGCTGCGATGTGCGTGCGCTGCATTTGTCAGCTGGGGGCTAAGGGATTTCTCACGTTGAATACGTCGCTGCGATAAAAGGGTTTTGTTTGACAGATTGTAAGAAATTCATACTGAGCTTTCGTCACTGATTTTGAAGACTGGCGATATATCAGCGGGGTTTGTGAACGGGATCTTTTTTTATTACGTATACTGCGTGTAAAAGGACCCTGAGCAATGGTCTTAGAATCGTTGTTGGGCTCGTCAATATGAACAACTTTTACTATGGAGACAACGTGGGGAAATGAAAAAAAAAGAACAAATGCAATCCCCATAGAAAATGTCATCTCTCGACGCAAAAAAATTATTATTTTGTATGGAGATGAAAAAAATTTTTTGCGTTTTCTCGCACTGTCGCCACAGTAAAAGGTGCTCATATTGACCAGCCCAACAACGTTTCTAAGACCATTGCTCAGGGTCCTTTTACACTCTGTATATTAAGTGCGTAAAAGCATTTGATTATTAAGGACACATTCTGCTCAAGCTTTTTATCTCCTCGCATTATATTTGTATAGGTAATAAAGACATATTACTAGTAGGTATATTAAACTTCAGAACTGTAGGGTTAAAACGATAAGAAAACGATCGTTTTCGTAGTTTCGTTTTAAACAAATCCACTAGTGGTAACTCATGGCTACATACCGTGATTTGTCCTATGCCGTGAAAACGAAGGGACAATAACGTCGTTGTTTTAACACTGAGCTCCTTTGATAAACCATTAGTTAACTTATTTTTTTAATTTGCTTTCAATACTTGCCTATCGTCAAAACGTATTTCTTTATCAAGACCTACTCTGTTTTTCCGTTGTTGAAAATATGTGTACCTTTACTTTGAAACGACGAAAACCGCGAGACTTTGTGCTAGATTGAAATACTTTACACCAATCAGAGTTTTGAGTCAGTAACAAGGCTCCTGCGCTCGTCACCGTCAATAGCTTTTGCAGAACTACAACAGCACAAGTTTTAATAAAGTCGTTACGGAACCCACGCGAAGCCTTCATTACGATAAGAGAATGGAAACCTCATGTACAGTTGCGCGCAAAGTGAGTTGATCGGAACGTTTGATAAATTGAGCTGTACTATTCGCAAAACGTGATACAACGAAAGATCTAATCTAAGTCTAAAATGTTCAGCTCTCCTTGACCAATGTAATGTCGATGTTTCTAACAGTACCGCGATACCAGCATACAATGATTATCATTCCGAAGCAACAATGGTATAAACGGAGCTCCTGATAAACTCAATGAAACTATACCAGCTCGGAGACTGTGTAATCGTCTGATACAAACTTCATTCAACTTTGACACTTAAGCCCTTTAGTAACAAGAGCTAAGGACCGTCTTCGGCTCGGGCAGAAACTTTGAACGGCTTTGCAACTTGATAGTGATTCTCAAATCGAAACGTCTACTGCAAGGCCTGCAAGTAAGTACTGTCACAGTTACGGGGCTATTTACAGAAAGTTTACTTGTAAAGTCTTTGAACGAACTAGGCTGTGTAGCGTTTGAAGTTACCTCCCAGCCTCCCTTTTCCCTCTTGTAAGAGCTTGTAACAAAGTAGCTTAGGGCATAAATCTTCATTTGTTCTTGGTATCGAATCTCGACGAACGAATGGTGAGTGAGATTTCCTTTTCGACCACAAGCGCGTTTCGATGCCCTCCCCCAAAATGGTTTACAATGATGGGCAGATTTGATCGGTCTCGAATTTATACATAAACTAAATGTTAAGAGAAACACAGATCAGACAATGACATTTTCAGATCGACTTGGATGATAGACTAGAAAACCCGGCTATAAAGTAAATATATATATAGTAGTATATAGTAAATATAAAGAAAGGTAAATAGATACGTACATAAATACATTTTCGTCGATCGCATTGATTAACTTCCATGTGGTAGTTAGGTACCACGAGGAGCGTATTGCGTCTTAAAGTTTCCACCTGTACATAGAAATAAGTATTCCAGAGAATCAAGTCTTAAGTACGAACAATTTATACCTCCCAGTACTTTGATAGACTGCAAATATGCAACGCCATCTGTAAATGAAAAGAGTGCAAAACAGTCCAGACATACATTAGCCATCTCTTTCCGCTCACAACCTGAGAATGGAGCGTTCTATTCCAAGAACCAACTTACCCAGCGCATGTTACAGACAACTTGGCAACAGTTGCAATATTCTGTCCATGTTTCGTCGAAGTCTCAAGTTATGAATAAGTAAGCAGTGAGACACCCAAGTACCTTTATAGGTAACTACTGTCTCGTCAAAGTGAACGTTCGAAATGAGTGTTGAGCTGAAGTTACCTGGAAACTCCTTAGTTGGCGATGCCGGCGTTGATTCTAGACGGGAGACCGCAGGCTGAGTTGAGAGTTGTTCGTGGGTGTGCTACGTTTCTTCAGCTAAAGGTCGTTTGTCACTTGAAGAAGTGAGACATTTTTACCGGATGAATCAGAAATTTTAAGCAGAATTCTTGTGTTTCTATAGACCTTGTTGAGTCCATTTCAGCTGGTGCCAATGTCACGGGACAAAAAAAAGATGCAAAATTTATCAGCCGATTGAACAAATTATTTTTTTTCCTGGTGAAATGGACTCAGAAACCATACTTTTCGGCTTCAAAGGGTATTTCCGATTCATCGTTTATATTGACTTAGATTTTTTTTTTATTTTGGAACCTCAATAAAAAAATAAAAAGTTGTTTCGACAAAGGTGCATTGTACAGAAAAAAGAAAAAAATAATAAGTATTTCTATGATTTCAACCATGGTGTTTCTTTTACGAGACCAAACATTATTTTACGTCAATAGAGTAAATTATGATTTCCTTCTTTCTGGAGTCTGAAAAAAAAATTTTTTTTTTTAATCTCTATAAACAAACAAAATAAGATGAAAGTTATATTGTTTGGGAATAATGTGCAGTGAGACTTATTAAGGATATTAAGAATATTGTAAAGATTAACATTGAATATCGAAATAAATCCGACATCAAAACTGCGTAATAAAATATCGAATAACAAAAAACACATCTTAACAATAGCCGCCCCATAATGTTCACATTTAAATTGTACAATCAAGAGCGCCTTTTACTTCGAAAAAAGTCAGGCAAAATAATTACTCAGCAATCTCATCTCGAACTCTATGAAAATATTGAATAAACCAGTCATATAAAAAAATGCAGTTCGGTTTTACCATCTCATCATTTGATCAATGGACGCTGAGCTTTGAAGCCAGGAACTTACGTACCTACTCAAGTGATACCGAGTATGTGAGCGCCGGTGTTGCTTCATAATTTCGAAGACATGGTACCTAACTCATAATATTGCTCTTGGTTGGTCTGAACATCATCATTATATGTAAATACTTAAACCCCTAACGTAAAGTGACGCGACACATTGATCCTGTAAAGATACCTGTTAAGCTTTTAACCGTCAACGACTTTTATATATGACAGAGGAGACAGATGATTTTGAAGTCTATGGAATAGATATACCAAACCATAAAACAATGTTTACCATCTATACCCAAATAAAAATAAAAAGTATAGATGAGTATCTTTTTCTAAACTTACTTATATACGTACATACACTCTCACGTAATTCCCAATAGGGGAGGGTCAGAGCTTCAGAAAGACAAGTTCACTTTGGTGGCATTTAGAATAACAAGTTTAGAATGCCAATATGGACTTTCAGTTACAATAGCTCAAGCCTGAATAAACTTCCAGATCCCAGAGTCAGCTCCTACTATATGCTAGGAAAAAAGGCAGCTGATGATTTCTATTTACAATCCAGATCAGCATGGGATCTTTGTTATTGATTAACAAATGTTTGTTTTTTACTTACATACCTACAACTTACTACTTCTGTTTATCTCATTGTTTATGTCCAAGACGATATATATTTATAAGGACTGTATGCATGTTTTATTTGCTTTTGGAATATACTGGACAGACCGTTATTTTTTTACTTATATCTTTATAACTTACTAAGTGAGCAAGATATAACTACCTACCAAATCAAATTCTGTAAAGCGTGTATATATATTATATTGTAACCTTAGTAGCCAAAATATGAGATTAACAATGTAATAATTTCGCTAATTTATTTACTTGTACTAACTTTTATTTAAAGCTTTTCATTCGCGCAGTTTCAGTATTAATTTCTATCCAGAAATAGAATCTAGTAGAATCATAACTCCAAAATTAACGTCTTTCCCATATAAACTTCTACCCCCATTTTACCGCCTTAGAGGATGAATTTTGAAAAATCCTTTCATATCTCACGCAAATATCATAAATAGAACTCCTGCTCCTGCTTTCTAGGGTTTGGGCTGAGCGTTGATGAGTCAGTGATGAATGAATCTGTTTGGACTTTGAGCTTTATATACATATAGATAATTCTGTAACGCGGTCGTCGATCCCCCAGAAGGTGGCTTAAATGACTTAAAACAGGGATAGATGAAATTGAATTGCAGAAAGTCAAGAAAACGTGCATGTTGAAACGAGCCAAAGGAAGTTTTGTTCGGCAAAATGTCTTGGATTTCTGAAGTGGCAAGTGTGTTTTTGTATCAATTGTTGCCATAGTTAATAACTATTATTTTTTGCCAAGTTTTAAAAAAAATCTGTCAAGATAGTGGGAAATGAAAGAGATGTAACTATTAAAACATGAGTATTCGTCTTTGAAGTTGCTCTTTTCTGGGAAGATTTTTTGTAAGAAAACTTTCCTACTATGCTGAAAGACAGGAGTTAGTTTTTGCAATGAAACAATGTCAGTATCAATCTATCTTTTTGTATAATGAAGTCAATCGCAAACTGAACATTTACACATTAAACATAAAAGAATGTAAAATAAAGCTAGTTAAATGGCTAAGAACCCTGGACTACGACAAGACAGAACAAATATTTAAAAAAATTGTATGAGTATGTAGGACGCACAAAGACACAGACCATTTTATATTGGCCATTACAATCTTAATAGGCACTCCTCTAGCAATATCATGAAACCGACAGATGAAAATCCTATCTCGTCTAAATTCATTAAAACGGATTTTAATTGATCTTAATAAAATATCATAGATGTAGGAATCTCAAAGACTTTGATGTCAAGTTTCGGAATTGACAAAAACAGAGTTGATCTTCATATAGGCTGATTGTAATTGTTGTACTTGTAGCTGGCAGAACAAACGTTGTTCTGCCAATACTTGTACATTAAACAGTATTTCTCAGATATTAAATGCAGGTCTTATACATACCTTTCTCAAGAAATACTAGAGAAACCCGCATTTAAATCCGCTGCGTAGTAAGTAGAACATACAGAAGACGATTTTGTTTTATACTATGTATCGATTGATAATTTATTATTTTATATTAACATTAAAGATA
>SJJU01013731.1:0-11772 GCA_012932125.1 Conopomorpha cramerella
TGTGTGAACCCTATAACGGCGATGGGCTCACCCCCTGTCACGTTGGGTTAAATACGCTTGGTGAACCGTGGGTACTTGCTTAAGCAAGTGCCTCTGCCTACCCCTCTTTGGGACTAAAGGCGTGAAGTGTATTTTTTTAATTTTTTTTTTATTCAAAATATGGTGATAAGTCATTGATGCCTGTCATGGGGAATAAGGTAGGAAACCAATCCAGAAGATTAGATTTGATTTAAATAAATTAGATTTTTTTTAGAGCTAAAAATGTTCTTGATCCCTAGACACTTTTGATGTGTGTATATAACTGCTAGATTTGAACCAAGCAAGTAAACAAATACGTACGTCCATCTAAAGGGAACTAACGAAAATACAAAAAAATCTCTTTTTTATTATTCCAGAACGAAAAAGGTGGAAAGTTTTAACAAAATCCTCTACGTAGGTACAGATAAATAAATACAAATTGGTGTTTATTGTATTGGAAAACCACGTGATATGCTAATGTTGCCGATAGCGAACAACAAACCGAGCTTGTTGTTCGGAGGCCGGTTGAGTCGCGGTTGTTGTTGTGTGCTGTTGTTTGTATGTGGCTGACACGCCGCGATAGCCGGACAGTTGTGACACTGAACTGTTACGGGCTATTCCCGTTATACAAAAGAAAACCGGGATATTCCCACCCACTTTCCCACCACTGTGATTCCTGTTAGAGCCAGGATCTACAGCGGCATCCAGAATAGACATGAGCTCAATCAGTGACGACTGGGCTAGATCCCGGGGGGCTTAGCCTTCTGTCTTGGATCCCATATAGTTATTAAACTAAAGACGGTATAGAAATAAGAAGAAAAAATATATGCGCTGCATTGCAATGCATACATACGCTTTTTTTTTTACTTCCCTAATCTAAATAGTGGGAGACACCATTATTATTCCCGTTATACAATATTATATTAAAAACTGTGGTAAAATTCAAAGGATGGTGGATAAAAAAATCGAATTCAAAGTCACCCAACTTGTGAATTGAAAAAACTTTCTCCAAAGAACCCAATACGAAATAATGAAAATAGTAATAAGAATATTTAAAATAAAATGAATAAATACACTTCACGCCTTTTAATTCCAAAGCGTGGTAGGTAGAAGAACTCGCTAAAGCAAATGCCCACAGTTCACCAAGCGTATTAAACTATATTGTTGTATTTTATTTTACTAGTTTTATATTGTTTGTAATAGGTACAATAATTTTAAGAGAAATATTTTGCAGAAATGTGAAATAAATAAATTGTTATTATTAACCCAACGTGACAGGGCGTGAGCCCATCGCCGTTATAGGGTTCACACACCTTGTGATGTGCGGGTTTCATTGTACTTCACCGTACGAGCGTAGCGTTGAGTACATAGGCTCTGAAAAAGAGTCTCATTGGTACACGTCCTGTAGCCGGACTCGAACCCGCGACCTCCCGGTCACAAGTCAAGTATGCGATGAAATGGACCACAGACGCTCACATAGTAATCTCTATTATATACAAATTAATTGATTTTCGTTAGCCTCGCTAAACTCGAGAACGCCTGGACCGATTTGCCTAACTTTGGTCTTGAATTATTCGTGAAAGTCCAGGGAAGATTTAAAAGATGTATTTCTTCCAATACACGAGGTACAAATCTTCCTACGGAAAAGAAGTGTTTGCTGGGACAGCTAGTTTTGTAAAATTATTATCATTATTATAATTAAAGTACGTCCAGTTACTCTCATTTTGTAGCCGTATTTCCGTAGCTGGCTACGACACTTGAAAGAACAAGCCCATTTCGAAGCTGACGAACAAGTTAGCTACGAAAAGAGACTACGTCGTTATTGGAGATCTTAAAAAAATATATATGTATGTATTATATGTATACCTACATTTACCGTGATGAAAGTTATTATGAAATAACTTCGCTAAATGTATGAAAATGAAAATGAAAAATATACGTGTCGTGCTCTATCATTTGATACCCCACTTGGACATATTTATTCAAGTTACATTTTTCATCCCCACTTTCAACCCCATAACTTTTGAACACATATCAATCAAACATAGCTAAGAACGCGCTCGAACAAATCAGCTTTCCATCAAAAAAAGCCGCTTTAAATCAGATCTTCCGTTTAGGAGCTACGTTGCCTCAGACAGACACAAACACACATTGACACACACACAAACATGTCAAACTTATAACGCCCCGTCGTTTTTGCGTCGGGGCTTAAAAACAGGACAAACCCGCGTCACCTTGCTCATTTGCAACAACGCGTAATTCTGACATGTCATGTAACACTATGTCCAGCAGTGGACAAGTTTGGGCTGATGATGATGGTGATGTAACACTAACAGAACTAACACTGAACATTTGTATGCTTCTAAGAGCATACTTCTTCACATTGATACCACGTTATTGACTTTCTACCTGTACTATGTACCCACGTGTCATTCACAAATAAATTAGTTTGAATTTGAACGCGACATCTCAAAATGTGACACTGATGAAATAACAATCTTATTACTATTACTAAGGATTCTTTTCACAATATCAAAATATTGTGAAATATCGCGTGTTACTGCGGTAAATGAGCGACCTGATATTCCATGACGAATGTACGTTTTACGTGAATTGTACCCCAGCTGGCTTCGCAACGCAGGTAGACCGCAACTGCATATAAAACGGGTTTCCAGCCGCAGTCAGCACGGTCCGGGCGCGATTGATTTGTAACCACTGTTCGACGGTTGCACCGGACCACTAATCACCACGTTGACCTCTGTGCTAGTACCAATAAAGGTTATTTCCCTTTTCATTTATCACTGTCAGTTTTCAAGTTCAAAACATATTTCAAGAAAGTACGTTTAAAAGGGATGTATAAGCTTGACTAAAAAGGGAAAGATATTCACTTTGGAAACAAACAATTTCTACGGAAATTAGTGTAAGTTTTCAGTGGTTTGTATTTATCTTAATTTAAAATTTAATGTTTATACCAACTGTGTACCTACCTACCTAAATATTAACTTATAAATGAATAGAATAACAGTATGAAATGCATGTTTTATACGTAGAAAGAAAAATTAAATATTGCTTGTACTATGTATTTTAGGAACAAGTGTGCTCCATCGTAGACCACATCGCTGCTTAACATCAGGCAGGATGGTGATCAAACACTTGTTCATTGTGTTAAAAAATGTACTCAACTGAGTCCAACGATCTACTTACCTACCTTAAAATTTTATTTATTTATTTATTTCCATGATTCCTTTATCTTTACAGGCTACGCCTAATACGATAAAGTGTACACAATTCCTTATTATAATAGTAGGGTAGGTATTTTACTTATTCTTATATCATCCTTCATCTTAAAATGTATCAGTGTTATGGAATGAAATACCTATCAAAGGTTTTTTCTCCATAAAGTGTTACCACGATACACACTTTTTAGTCCAAGCGGGGTAGGCAGAGGCACTTGCCAAGCAAATGCCCACGGTTCACCAAGCGTATTTAACACAACAGTGACAGGGGGGGTGAGCCCGTTGCCGTTATAGGGTTCACACAACTTATAGTGTGCTTGTTTTATCTTCAATTTACGAGCTTTGCGGTGTGTACTTAGGATCCAAGAGAGTCCCATTTTGTGTTTGATGTGTCCAGTAGCCGGACTCGAACCCGCAACTTCCCGATTGCAAGTAAAGTATCCGACCAACTGGACCACAGACGCTCATTCAAGATTTGTTTAGCAATAATCACTTTAATGCATACATTACAAAGAGTAACATTAGTAATATAGTAACATTACTAAAATCATTTTTTAATGAAACGCGCACAGACATTATTACTCAATATTGTTCACCGGGCTTGTCTTTGGTTATATTCGCGCCTATACACCCGGTGAACAATATTGAGTTATTACTAAAATCAACATTATCTCTCGGAAAAATGTCTTCTGGATACCTAACCTAAGAGATATTATGGATAGTATAAGGAAATGTGAATGGACCTTTAACAGCAGTGTTTCAGTGCGTAAGGTCCCTCATAACGACATTTAGGCAGTTACCTACTTATGCCGAAAACAGATCACAGTGGCGTGCAATTGGAGAAGCCTATGTCCAGCAGTGGACAAATATAGGCCGATGATGACATACTTTAACAAAGTTGGCTTAATTTTTAACTGCTTGCTTTGCTTGCTGCTTTGAAACATATTGTTATTTAAATGATATTTTTATTTTTAATTCAAACCGCTTTGTGATAATGTTAGAGAATGCAATATTTTAGTATTATTTTATAACAACGAATAGTTGTACTATGTCGATATTTAATTATGTATAATTTAGTTATTTATGTTGCTGTGTGCAATGCTCATATAAATGTAGAGTTCATGAAATATTTGGTACCGGGTAATAGAATCGAAAAACAATTAAATAAATACCCAAACTAGATAAAGCTTTCGTTGGCTCTATGGCATTGATAGAGTAAAATGATGTTTTTTTTTGTCTTTACAGAACTCTCCTGAACTATCCAATACTAAATAGTATCACTAAAATACAAAAACTGATGTATTCATACCTCCAAACGATACTATATGGGACTTAGTTGCCTGTAATAAATAATTTTTATTTTTTATATATGTATTTTATACCTATTAAACTTAAATTATATAAAAGGGAAGAACACATCAGTTCTCCAGTCAAAGACTTACAAACACGTATTCATCCTTCCTGCCGTGTGGTGACGGCGAATTAGTATACACCACCTAAGCCCAACTATTCCGGTCGTTGAGGGCGTAAAAGTAGACCGAGGGAACTCTTCAGAAGACGGGCAGCAGCGCTCTCTGTGAGTTAAACCACAACTGCGATCGCCAACCCGCCTGCCAAGTGCCAAGCGTGACGATTATTGGCATTTCCTCCTAAATTATCACGAAAATTGTTCGGAGAGGCCCTCTACAGTGGACTATGGCTGATGATTTATATATCCATACAAACGTTCACGTTATAATATTAGTACTTATTTTGACACAGTAATACATTATTCTTAATGTATGGATCTGAATGTTGGGGAACAAAGGTGACGGATGAAAGAAGAATACATGTGGCAGAGATGCGAATGTTACGACGGATGTGTGGAGTTACTCGAATGGATAGGATTAGGAATGAGTACATAAGAGGAAGCCTGAAAGTAGCACCAGTGACAGAAAAGATTAGGACTAACAGATTAAGATGGTATGGGCACGTCATGAGGAGGGATGAAAACCATGTAACAAGGAAAGTGATTAGTATGAATGTGGAAGGAGACAAGGGAAGAGGGAGACCAAAGAAGGTATGGATGGACTGTGTGAAAAATGTTATGTGCGTGAAAGGTGTAACTGCAGAGATGACGAATGATAGAGATGAATGGCGAAAAGAAACGTGTTGCGCCGACCCCACCTAGTGTGGGATAAGGGCAGGAAAATGATGATAATACATTATTTACAGCCAGTACCAAAAACCAAACGGCAAGAGAGCCAGAGGCCGTCCCGTTCAATCATGGCGCCGAACTGTCGAGAGTGAACTGTATGCCGCAGGAGTGAGCTGGAGCGAGGCCAAGAGCGTTGCTGAGGACAGGAAGGCGTGGCGTGATCTTGTCATGTTCTCTGCACCTCTGGGGTGCCATAGGAACGCAACAACAACAACCAAAAAAAAGAACGAAAAACACAAGAGTACCAGGAGTACATATAGATAAGGTTAGATATCCCCGGAGGCACAATCCCCGATAATATTCATAATATCTAGGCGACGCTCTGTTTGCCCCCCGTCCGATAATTGAAACTCAAATAACGTGAACGAGATCAACGCACGTGGTACACTGCTACCGGGACCGTGAGAATTTATTTATTAATTTACTAGCTTTCCGCCCGCGACTTCGCCCGCGTGGACGGTTATATTGCAGTATAAAGGAGTATTTTTGTTTTGTTTCCCTCGGGAATATCTATTTTTTCCGGGATAAAAAGTACCCTATTAGTTAAACCGGACTTCTAACTATATGTCTGCAAATTTTCAAAGCAATCGGTTCAGTAGTTACGGCGTGAAAGAGGAACAGACAAACAAACAAACTCACTTTCCCATTTATATTATTAGTAAGATTAACATTTGTATAAAACAGGAACAGCACAGTATAATAATAAAACATTAAAAATTATAAATAGATAGAAGATTGACGATTTGGACGTGGCAAATGCAAAAGGGCTCTGATTCAGCATGTGCTGGGAATGATGTGGATAAACACAGCGTTCCCAGCGCTGATCTTACATCAGTATCCGTGACATGCTGTGAGGTGTAACATAAATAAAATATTGTAATTGTTAGAACTAAATATGTTTTTTCTCATGTTAGGTATCACGGCCGTGTGGTGACAGCGAATAGAATACACGTACCATCACCTCAGCCCAACATTTCCCGTCGTGGGAGTCTTAAGAGTCGACCGTGGGAACTCTCCAGAGGACGGGCAGCAGAGCTAGCTCTCTGTGAGTTAAACCACAACACCACTGCGATCGCCAACCCGCCAAGCGTGGCGATTATTGGTATTACTCCCCAAATGAGGTCCCCATGGAAATCATTGGGGAAGGCCCTTGTCTAACAGTGGACGTCTTGTGGCTGATGATAAGGTATCGTTATATAGTATAAAACAAAGACGTGTATATGCGTAGTTCTTTAAAACTACACCACGGATTCCGATGCGGTTTTTTCAATAGATAGTGAGGTTTATACACACATCAAAAGTGTCTAGGGATCAAGTACATTTTAGAAGATTACAATCAAGAATATATTTTACAAAAACTGAATTCATTCATAATGTATTCAAAATGTGGTGATAAGTCATTGATACAGGCATAGGGAATTAGGTAGGAGACCAATCCAGAAGATTAGATTTGATTTAAATAAATTAGATTTTTTTAGAGCTAAAAATGTTCGTGATCCCTAGATACTTTTGATGTGTGTATGTGTAATAAAATTAATACATAGTATAAAACAAAGTCGCCTCTCGCTGTCTTTCCCTGTGTATGCTTAGATTTTTGAAACTATGCAACGGATGTCGATGCAGTTTTCTTGAATAGATATTGTAATTTTAGAGGGTGGTTTACATAATACATAAACATTTTTGTATCTTTTCATCTCTAAGTGTTGTGATATTGATGGCTGCAGTGTACCGAACCTGTCGTCCACAATCACACAATCACGGTATTGGAATTTGTCACTGTTCCTGGTACATCTGTGACCTGTTCCACAATACAATCTAATACAAAAACGAGCTCAACGACCAATTGTGTTAACAAATTGCTGTCCGAGTCATTGATCTATCGATAGAGGAAGTTTTCGTATACAGAGGGTCCAGGTTAAAATTTGTGGCGACATCGACACGACAGTCCACAGTAGTCGTCTTCTAGGCACGATTCAATTCACCAGTAATGCCTTCTCAAACACCAGCTGATTTCCATCGACGAAGAGAGAAATTAAAAAAAAATATCGTTACCGCCATTTTGTAAAATGGCGGTCGGGATTTCGCAATAATGTTGGCATTAGACGATTTCCATTCGATGAGAAATTAGCTGTTATCCTTGTTTATATTTGCATTAGTCTTCTATATTTACGGTGTGAGTATTAAGTACCTAAAAAAAAGTTGGAAAAGGATATTTAGGTGGCGTCGGAAAAAAGGAAATGTTTATTTCTAAAAGATTTGACGATGAACACTGGTTGTGGTCTTACTTCCTGCCTCTAGTAAATAGGTTACGGTACGTCTGAATCCTTATGGCCCATGCTGTACTTTCCTATTCGTGGTCACCACTCCAGAAATTTCAGACCCCATCGGCCATCTGTCCTAAGTACCCTGCCCATAACCATTTTAGCTCTGCAACCCAACAACGGGCCAACGGTCTATATCGCCGACTTCTCCAGCGGATCTCCCCAATCCTGCCTCGATCCTGACTGTACCGATATATTATAATGCCCAATGAGGCGTCCTCAGTAAATACATACACCGATCATTGGCTACGTGCGGTCCGGGGGATTCCCGACGCGTTCCGAATATCGAAGGGCACCCTTTGTTGAATTTACAATTATGCGGACCGTTTTTCGTATTGCGGATATTCTGACGTGAAAACGCTAATAATATTTATCTCAGACGTTAGATTGTGAAATTTGTCCGTGGCATTCCATGCTATATGGGGCTTATGGGGGTTATCGTGATAAAGATAACACTTGTGGTAGATTTATGAGTGGACAGGCGCGGATTGGATAAGACACGCAAAATAATTTGAATGTATGAATGAATATATATACTCTTTATTGCACAATATACATTACAAAATGTAAAACTAAAAATGGTAAGAGTACAAGTTGCGACCTTATCCTTCAGAGCGCTTTCTTCCAGGTAACCTAATTCATATACAGGGTTGCTCATTCAAATCGGTCAGTATGGGAGAGTCTGAAACTATAAGACACAAGGAAGTTTTGTTCTTATATAGGAATCATGTCACCGATTTTGATAAAAAGAAAAACTGCATTCATACTTTATTTGAAAAAAGAAGTGTATTCAGCTCGGGAATCGAACCCGGTTGCTTTGAAAAAATTAACTTGCACTTTTCACTTTTTCTTTTTAAATATCGATTGTGTAGGTCTTAGCTGTAAATGTATTTATGAAACATGATGTTGAAAATGAATAAAATGCATTTTATGTTACAATGCAATATAATACAATGTTTTGACTTACTTTAATTTATCATAGTAGGTGTTCGAAGTAACCAACGTTACAATATTCAACAATTTCAGACAAGTATAACCGAAAACAGATCACAGTGGCGTGCAATTGGAGAGGCCTATGTCCAGCAGTGGACAAGTATGGGCTGATGATGATGATGATGATGATGATAACTGAACTTAACATATAGTGTAATGGGTAGTGTGTATCGCTAACCGGTCGAGCATGTTCTAATAATTTGAATGATTAAAGATCTGGGCATACATAGAGACAGAGAGGGGTAGTCGACTTTGTTTCGTACAATGTATTGATAATACCGTGAGGTAACGGCGAATGGAATACATCCCAGTCTAACTTTTCCTCTAGGGGTCGTAAGAGACGACCCAGGGAGCTCTCCAGAAAACGGGCAGCAGCGCTCTCTGTGAGTTAAACCACAACACCACTTCTATCGCCAACCCGCCTGCCAAGCGTGGCGATTTTTGGCATTTAACCCCAATTTACGGAAATCTGTGTTTCCTGCGCATTACAGTCTGAAGGTCTTTAAGTCGCGGGTGAATAGGTAACTAATGAACAAGCGTGCTCCATCGTAGACCACATCGCTGCTTAACATCAAGCAGGATGGTAGTCAAACGCTTGTTATAGTGATTAAAAAAAAAAATCATTGGTGGAGGCCCTCGTTGCGAGCAGTGGACGTTATGTGGCTGATGATGATTGATGTAAATAACACGAGTAGTAAGTACCTCAGATTATATAACGAACTATGTTTTCTGCTACACTATGTTTGTTCCCTACAGATTTGGTGTGACAATCTACGAGCCTTCGATGGCTGGTCGCTCATGCTCCGATATTACAGTGACAGGCCCTCGCGGATGAGCAAATCCTCTCACATAAAGTTTTACGCCCTGTCACCCCGTGACGTCACATATTTCATACACAATAACACGTCGTAGATAGGCGTGTACAGTCAGACAATAATCTCGTCTGCCGCTGTAAGGTTGAAACAATTTTTTTTTAACCCCCGCCGCAAAACGACGGGGTGTTATAAGTTTGACGTGTCTGTCTGTCTATCTGTATGTCTGTGGCATCATAGTTCTCGAACGAAAAAACCGATTTCAATTTAGTTCTTTTTGTATTACAGATGTTTTACGGGCGAGTGTTCTTAGCTATGTTTGGTGGAAATCGGTTCACCAACTCAAAAGTTACGGGGGTTGAAAGTGGGGATGAAAAAATGTTACTTGATTAAATATGTCCAAGTGGGATATCAAATGAAAGAGCACGACACGAATATTTAGAATCTGTTTATTAAATCAAAATGAGACACTTTGTTCAAAAGTTATGAGGGTTAGAAGTGGGGAAAAAAGTCGACTTTATAGAAATATGTTCAAGTGGTGTATAAAATGAAAGGGCACGACACGAACAAAAAAAATCGGGGGTTTTTTGAACACTTGCCCGTAAAACATCTGTAATCCAAAAAAAAACTAAATTGAAATCGATTCATTCGTTCGGGAGCTATGATGCCACAGACAGACAGGGGTTTAAAAATACACTTCACGCCTTTTAATCACAAAGCAGGGTAGCAATATTGACGAGCCCAACAACTTTTCTAAGAATGGTCTCAGAAACAAGCACAGGCGCTTGGGGTCCTTTTACACTTCGTGTATTGTCGAATTTGGTAAAGATCCCTTTTTAGAAGTCGCGCGAAGAGATGGCCTGTGAGTCCCACGCTCTCGACGTTTCGATGGCCACTTTCACAAACAAATAATTAAAATTGTTTATTTTCCGTAATATGATACTTTGTTACATTATATTAAGAACACCGAAAGAATACTTGGAAAACGCCAACAGCTATATAATATATCACGCTTTGTCTTGGGGAGAAGTACTGAAAAGACACTCGCTGTCCATCTTATCTATTTTCATTCATTAAAATATGATAGGTACTTTGGAGGAGGGCCTCCCAAGTAAAGATTTCCATGATAATTTTAGGGAGAAATGTCAATAATCACCACGCTTGGCAGGCGGGTTGGCGATCGCAGTGGTATTGTGGTTTAACTCACAGAGAGCGCTGCTGCCCCTCCTCTGGGGAGTTCCCCCGGTCGCCTGGCCGCGAAGTTGGGTAATTTTAATTTGTATAATATTCTGTTTATTTATAAACTAAGCTAATTAATACCATACAGTTTTCGGTTGAGAGCAGGCGTCCCTATCAGATATTATACACGTGTTAGTTAAGCTTTATTTATTTATTATCAGCATAGTATACATAATACAATTGGAGAGGTCTATGTCTATTTTTAGGTTATCTGGAAGAAAATCGCTCTAACAACCTTATCAGGTTGCCTTTTGCAATTTTATCATTGTCAATTTTACTTAATGTAATATAAAATATAGTGTGCAATAAAGGGTTCATTCATTCATTATTTTTTTAAACCACTAAATTGGTTTTATAGTTGCCCCTACGTTTTTTAAAGTTTCCTCGATTCATCATGTTTGCCATAATCAAACCCTGATCCCCTTATTATTGTACCACCGCACTGTTGAAATACCTTCTTTCCAACAAAAACAGAATCATCAAAATCATTTCATAAACGACGAAGTAATCTGTGAACTTTTTTTGAAGATACTTAAAGAACTAAGCCATTACCATTTTCAAAAACAATACAAAACTGACTTCAACCAGGTAAACTTGTATTGTCCATTTGCAGTATAGTAGGTTGGTACAAAAATCGAACTATTTATATATTTTCCGATTACGTCTAGATATCGCTAGTAAAAGACGAATTGGTTTGATACGATCCGATATAATAATCCAATCAAAAGTTTACTAACGCTCAATAAACTCGAGCAGTAAACAATAATACCATTTAAACGGAGCGTATAACAAAATAGATTCGGTACTTTTAATTCTTATACTAGGTGCCTTTTTCAGAACCTATGTATGTCCAGCTACTGGACGTGTACCAATGGGACTTTTTCAGAGCCTATGTACGCAACGCTCGTACGGTGAAGGACAACATCGTGATGAAACCCGCACACCACAAGATGTGT